>SNQJ01S0068030.1:5191-39128 GCA_010110895.2 Picea sitchensis
GATAGGGTATTGATAATCATCTCCAAGTGTAACTTTCTGAGAAAACTTATTTTCCGAAATGCAAGAGAGAATATCTCTTTGACCTATCATGTGCTTGGAAGCACCACTATCAATGAGCCAAGTGTCCTCTCCAAGTGTTACCGATCCTGAGAGTGTTGAGATTGAGACATAGTCTTTGATTTGTTCTCTTAACATCTTTGCGGGTGGCTCTTCATCTTCAACTGCATGGGCATGATGTCTTTTGTTTTTCCTCTTGTATTCTTCTCGTCTAGCTGGACAATGTCTCGCAATATGTCTCATCTTGTCACAATGGTAGTATTGGACATATGAGTCATCTCTTTCCTTTCTTTATCCTTTCTTCTGGAATCTCTTCGGTTCAGATTCTTTATGACTGAATTTGCTTTGGGGGTGAGACTCTTTATGAGTTTCTTTCTGGAAGTAAGACTTCTTTCTTCCTCCTTTAGTGTGAGTAGCTAGGGCTTGATCTTCGTCTCTTGAAAGTAAAGCTTCCCGGTTGGCTACTCTTGGTTCTTCTTGAATGCATTCTTCCCATAGACTGTTAAATAGTAGTTTCTCCTTTCTTGCACAAATGGTTTGAATGAATGCATCCCAAGGTCTTGAGAGACCATTAAAGGTCGTCATTATAAGTTCGTCTTCGTCTATGGCATCTCCGATCACTTCTAGTTGTTCTTTGAATTGAGATATTCTGGAGAAATATTCTTGGATTGATTCTCCTCTCTGCATACTTGTATTCTTGAGCTGAGTTGTTAGATTCATCTTCCGGTTTATGTTCTTTCCTTCGTATAGTTTGGTTAGGGCATCAAACGTTTCTTTCGGAGTCTTCTTTGATGACACATGAGGAATCAAGTGATCTTTGATCGAATCTGCAATGATTCTTTTGGCCCTAATTATGTCCTTGTTGTGTTTTTCTTTATCTGCAACATCGGCGGGTTCTGGTACTTCTTCTTTGACAAATCTTACTAGGTCATTCTCTTCAAGAATGAGGCCAATCCTATACTTCCAGGCATAAAAGTTTTCCACACCTTCCATCTTGTCAACAAGCTTAGTGCTTTCTGACATCTTTTACCTGGAACGAGGAAAATGACCAAAAAATGAAAATGCTCAAAATTAAATTCTGAACTTACCAGGACGTGCGCTTGGCTGAGGTGAGTGGCCTGGTGTGGTTAGATTTTAGAAAATCCAACTTTTACGCCTCCAAACTTGATCTGCGGATTTCTGGACTGGTGCCTCTGATTTTCTGGTACTTCTGGTACTCTGGTACTTCTAGTACTTTTGGTACTCTGGTTTTCTGGTACGTTTGATGCTTTGTGAAAACTAGGGTTTCACTTTTCGGGAAATCTGGCCACTGAAAAGTTGCGCTAAGGATGCCAAAGTGATCCTTGAGGGAGGGCGCACTTTCCTAGATGGTTTTGGGGCTGAAATACTTCTCCAACAAAAAGCCCTAATTTGCATGTACGACAACAGTGACGTTTTTCACTTTCTCTTGTGAAAGATTCTCTCTTCACCTTAGCTCTGATACCATGTTAAGGTTTAAGCTATTATTAGAGTTCTTTGCATTTCACTAGATAACAATAGCATAAGATCGGATCACTGAGAAATACACAATCACAAGAGACATCATTTATCCTGGGAAACCCTCATGGGGGAGAAAACCCAGCAAAACTTCCTTATTATAGATAGCCAATACAATGCCAAGAGATAACTCAAACAAATATAGAAATTCCTCTCCCAAGAATGCGCCTCTCTCTCTCTCTCTCTCTCTCTCTCTNTTCTCAATGAACAAGTGATTGTGTGTCCAAATGAGGCGCTAGCCTCTTTATTTATACAATCTGGTAAGTGACTTTTCACTGGTAGGGTCGACTTCTCAATCTGGGTGGTTATAACGACCTTTAATTAATCTGGGGGCCGACTTCTCATTCTGCCTATTACAATTAGGGTTTTACCAATCCGCAAAAGGGGATTTGGTTATTTACAAAACCCGACATGATCAATCCGCAAAAGGGGATTGATCTAATGAATAATATATCAATAATAAATAGAATACTCTTTGCAGTTACATTATTTCAACAAAAATCTAGGGATTAACAAGCCCTCAATGTAGTAGGGCCTAGAACCTGAGTGGTGCAAGCCAAGTAGCAATGCCAAATAGTCCTAGTATTGTCCAACTAAGTGGTTGTGTTGACCACCTATTTCAACTAGGTGTAAACATCATGTACCATGAAGATATGTACCTTGTGGTACAACAAGTTTGATGACTTATGGCGCAGCAAGGCAATTATGCCCCGAACACTTCTTTCTGTGTCTACGGAATGTCTGCTCCCCTGCATGGGATAGTTTTGTAATGTAACATGTTAGCATGGGTCAAGTTTTAGTAATTTATTTGCCTAGGAATTTATCATTAGGGAAGTCCTTTCATCGAGTGTTTTTTTTGCTCAAGTAATTAATCTTGTTTTTCAACGATTTTAATTATTTGAGTTTTTCACTCAATAATCCTCCAAAGTGGTGAAAGGCGTTCTAGCGATCAATTCCAGTGGGTGATTAAGGTCTAGAAGTGTTGTAAATGACCATGCTAGACATCTCCTAGAGTCCTGTGAAATTCCGTTAAGTTTTGATAGTATTTTTTAATAATTAAAATTTTTCGTAAATTAGAATTTTTTAATTATTTTTGTTGTAAAATGTAAAAATTTGGTCCTTGGAGATTTTGTATAGGGGTGTGAGTACTTAAAACAAATGGCTTATGACCCCCTACATCCTTGGACCAAGTTTCAACTCAATTGGACAAGTTATGCTAGGTCAATGTCCATGAGGAGTCCAAGTCAATAAGAAGTCAGCAACTAATTGGCTAAGGTAAAAAAACCAAAAATTGTAAAAGTGACTAAAGTCAAGAAAAGAAAGGGGAAAATGTTTTCTAATGTATTTCCTAAGTTGAAAAGTGAAAATCCACTTAGAAGAAACCCCCCCCAAGTCAAGTTAACAACTTAAAGTTGGTTTCCCTAGTGAGAGGGGCGCCCCCCTTCCTCATCAACTTAGGGTTTAGTAAAAATTAAAGAGGAGAAGAGGCCTCAAACCCTAAGTGCGCCCCCCTTGTGTTTGGTCAAAGGTTTAAACAAAAGAAAAGGGGTTTTGCCCCCTCACAACTCATCCCTCAAACCCTAAAAGTGCACCCCCTTTTACTGGATCTCCCTCTTTTGGATGGGTGATACTTGTAAATCATCGAAGAGGGGTCTCTCCACTTTCCTTCCTTTAAAAAGAACCCCTCTCTCCTCATTTGGATATGAAGTTTCATTGCAAACTTATGCTGACCAAATCTCTCTCTCTCTCTCTCTCAGTTTTCTCTTGTAATCTTGCTGCAATATTGCAACCATTTCTTATGCAATAAAGTGAAGTTTTGGAGGAAATCTTGTTGTATTCTTGGTGCTCTTTGGCTACTCTTGTATGGTGTTTTCCTTTAGTTGAGGTAATATTGTGAATTTTTTGTTTATTTTTGCTCACATTGTTTTACTTGAAGAATCTCAAACAAAGTATTTTACTAGGGATAAATATGTAGTAGTATTGCTATAGGTTTATGTGATTTGTTTTTACTAGTGTTTGCAAAGTATTTTGTAGGCCTTTTAAAAGATCTCACCTTCTTGCCTCATTGTGTAGCAAGGGTTTACAGGTTTACAAGTTACCAAAACATTGGAGGAGTGGACTCCAAAGCTTCATTTTTCTTCACCTAAATTTCTGATATAATTTTTCAGCCTTCTATTTACTTATTTTCTGCACATATAATCATCTAAATCTTGTTTTTCAATCAATTTCCAACTTTAGAATTTTGTACATAAAATTTTCTGTATATATACTAACCCAAAACTAACTTGTTTAGGTGATTTTAACATTTTCCAGTAATCCAAGTTTAGAATTTTGTACATAAAATTTTCTGTATATATACTAACCCAAAACTAACTTGTTGAGGTGATTTTAACATTTTCCAGTAAACGTTATTTGCTGTTTTATGCAGGTTTTTACTAGTAAAAGAGGAGTTGCTGCCAAAATTTGGCTCCAAGGAGCTCAAGAAATCACCTAAAGGCTATGGTGCAAAACCCTCTTCAACTTTTGTTTTCTAAGTTATTGTAAGCAACCCAAGAGAGGCTCTTGGGCTTGCATTCTTTAATTCTTTTTCAAGTTTATAATCTGTAAATTAGTTTTAAAGTTTTTCCCACTCCTTGCATGTGAGTGGCTTATCCACCCTTGCAAAATCGTGTTGGCTAGGTTTAGAAGTAATTTTCTGATTTTTTGCATTAATTTGTTTGCCCACCTTGGCCACAAAATCGGTAGGCTTTGTCCTCCACATTGTGCCAAAGTTGTGAGGCTAGTTTGTTTTTGTCATTTATTTTAAGCAATTTATTTTTCTGTTTGCCCACACCTTGCATGTGAGTGGCTTTGCCACCCTGCAATATCGTGCTGGCTAGTGCTTTAAATTCCATTTTGCAAAGTAATCAAACATTTTCCCCGTATTCCCTTCCCTTGCCACTTTGTGGATCTTGGGTAATAAGAAAGGGAAAAAGACCGTGTGGCTAGTTTAATTAGGCACCCATTTTCATTATTGCTTAAACCACTAAAAAATGGTGACTTGTGGAGGCTAGAAGGGGTTGAAGCCGGGGACGGTTTCACGACACTAAGTGTTCTCCTTGTTGAGTGCCCAACACCTTGGATCTGACCTGTGGAGCTAGGGGAGAACCTTGTTGTTCTCTTGTTGAGCACCCAACATTTCCTCTTGGTTAAAGGGATAAGGACTTGGGGTAGTCACATAGTTTAGGTTTGCTACATTTCAAATTTAATTCCCCCTAAGTAAAAAGAGACCTAAAAATCTACTAAAAAAAACCTATACACTTGCATAACATTTACATTTCATTGCAATTTCCTTTCAACAATTTATTTTCAAGTATTTAAATTACATTTATTTTCTGAAGTATTCTTTGTTCATTATTTCAAGCATTCTTTAATTCTTTGAGGAGTAATTATTTATGTGTAAAGTTATTTTTTGAATCATTGTGTGGATAAATTTATTCTTTATTTCAAGTTGTAAAGATATCTTTTTGTGAATATATTTCAATAAGGGAATTTTGATAATCTTTAGGCACTGGTCTAATTTTTGTATTATAAAATAAAGTTTTGGTTGTCAGTGAAGGAATTACATATTGCATGGTTGATTGTCATTGGGTTGGGTTTCCCTAATCAACAAATTAATTAACTCCTAGAACTAATAAACCTTCACATAGTTTAATAGGGTCTACCCCCCTTGGCTTCCCTAGGACTGAGTCTAGACGGAAGGAGTCCATATTGAAGTGACAGTGGGTCTGGATTCAGGTTTGTACCTCCAAGGACACACCAAGTGGGTTGGAGACTTCTCCACGTTTGTAGGTGTGTAATTAGGCGGCAACAGGTTGCAAGGTGTTTTGTCCCCCAATGCCCAAGACTAGAAGAAAGGAGGTAAATTGTTTAGTTGTCACAAAAAAGCTTTGAAGTAGACACTGTTATCCCCGATTTCTAGGGATAACTAGGAGATCATGTCTCAAGGCCCACATGTCCTAGACATGGAGTACCGAGAGTAGGATTGACCTGAGCATGGCCCTGGAGGGCCCATCCTTTTCTTCTTCCATCAGATTCGTCTTGTCAGCAGCAACAACATCCATCACCCTCGGCTTGGTCTTCTATCGGAGAAAGCTCTTGCTCCATGAGGTAATTGGTCCAGGTATCATGGTATGTGTCACTTTTGATCATTATAACCTTTTGATATATGCATCTGACTCCTTTTATCTCTGACGACTGCTTGGATCTTACATTAACCCACTTGACCATTTTTGGGGAGTTTGACAGGGTGTCCTAGCAAGCCTGTACCCATGGGTTTTGGTTTGCCACCAGGGGGATTTCTGAAGAGCCATCGTCCGCTCCCATCATACTGCCACCTTTTCATCTTATCTCTCGCTCATTTATCCCATTCCCCTTGTCCGGGCATTGGATTGACCTGTTTGTAGGGTTGCACCTTATCTTGTGGGAAGAAGGGGCTAAAGGCCCAGAAGGTAAAAGCAACTTGTAAAAGATAAAAGCCTAGAAATAAAACCTCAAGATGCCTCGCCCAGGGATCCCCGAGAAGCCAATAAAAAGCCTCTCAGCAAGAAACAAGAGGGACCCGGAAAATAATAAACAAGACCTAGCCAAGAGGATAGGGGGTCTCATCACGAGCCAGCCTATTAGGTTCATGGGTAGCTAACAGTATGACATTGCCATTATCTGGTTACCACGCCAGGGCAGTGACCTTTGGTTGCATGGGCAAGGGAAAGGAGGTCTCATCACGAGCCAGCCTTCTCATCTCTGTGAAAGTACTTGTGGGTAACACTGTCAGCTCTTGTTGCCCCATGTCGACTCTGGTCACCATGCAGGGGTAGTGTCCTCCAGTTGGACCTTGAATAAAAGAAAAAGAAAATAAAAGAAAAGGAAGAATAATGTAGAAACGGCTTGGAAAAATTGCATCCATAACGGGATCAACTTCGCCTTCTACAAAGGCACCCTACAGTCTTTGATATGCATCCTGGCTTTTCCTCTACCCATTTATTACGGACATCCCCTAGCCACATCACCTCGTTTACACATGGCTTGGATGAAACCTTCTTGGGAACTTCCCTTCTCTTGTGGATGCTAGCCCAATAGGATGTCTTGTCCTTTTCTTCGATCTTGTATTGATGATTTTGTAATATCTTTGAGCTATTGAATGATATATCGGTTTTATGCATATGTTTGATAATAATGATGATGTGTCTTGATTGCCATTGCTATGATCCTGTGACTAATGAGCCCATGGAGGAAGTAGTCTTTTATCAAAACCTTAGGACCATGCGGAAATGATTGAGGAACACCATTAGAATGACCCAAATTCACATGGGGAGATGATTAGATTCGGACCTCCATGGGGTTTGAAGAGCCCATCAAATGGATTCTGAGACCGGAGTCAGTGAGGAAAGCGAGGAAAGTGTTTGGCCGAGGTCTTGCAGGAGAAGAGGACATTTCACCCGGAGGCACTTTGGCGAGCAGGCCCTGGGGAATGAACCCTTGCCAGTGGAGCGTTGGCCTTGGAAGGCTTAGGCGCCCCCATCCTTACCATGGCGTCATCGGCTTCATGGTCATTCTTGGAGGAAGATTGGGCAGCGATGGCGCGTGTGGCATGTTGGAGAAGCCCTTGGGGAGTTAACGTTTTGCTCTGGATGTCTCATCTGCCCTAAAAGGGCTAGCCTCAGCAGGGGATTTCACCTTTATTACAACTGATTGGGGTTTTAATTTGACAATTTAATGTAGCTGATGATGCCAGTGTACAGCCGGCCCATTTTTTATGACCTAAAATTAATTAAGATCATTGATACACTATATATTGAGTTTTAGCCTCATTTGACATAACTCATCACTCACACTCCTAGTGAAATTACGTTGCACCCTAATAGGGTTATTGGCTATTTGAGGAAGGCACTTGTTTGGAGAAGAGATTTTGTAGTTGTCTTTGTTTCTCTTGAAGGAAGAGGTTTACAACTGAGTTTGCATGCTATTTTCTTGATGATTTGTAAGTATTTTACATAAAACTTCTTGATTGAATGGTTGTAGTTTAAATTTGTTGCATTTATTTATAAATATTGTTGAATCAAAACCCTAGGGAACAATTACACACAAGTAGAATTAGTTGTTTCATGTCTCCTGATAGAAAAACCTTTTTAGCCATTGAAGAAAGAAGAGCCTAGCCATTGCTACCTCTTTCTTTCTTCTTCCTTAAAATAGCAGAGTACCCTTTAAACCTCAAAGAGGAAGAGGGCGTTGAGCCCTAGTTATCTACACCTAGGGTCGTTTTTCTTTAGGAGTTTTGATGAAAGAGCCTTGCCTTTACAACACTCTCCCTCTTTAAACTCTCTTGTTTTGATTTTTACTTGTCTTTGAGCTAGTTGTTTTCCGAGAAGGACGAGAGAGCGAGGCCTTAAGCAATAACAGTGAGCCTCTCCCCTAGGGTTACGTCTTTGAGGCCCTACTTACGGCACAGAAACCTTTCCCTCTCGTCCTTTGAATCTCATTCCCTTCAACTTGTGCATCCTTCACCTTTTGACTCCATAACCCTTAGACATTGATCTTTAGCCTCCAAGATTGAAGTGAAAGTGATTGAAACAACTCTCAAACTCTTACAAATTGAAACCCTAAACTAACTACCCAACCCTAAGTTGTTGGCGTCACCCTTGGTTATTTCATATTGATGCAACAACTTTTCATTTATTGAGCAATTGGATGGTGGTTTAAAGCATTTATTGGATAAGTTGATTGGATACTTTGATTGCTACATCATCTTGATATTTGTGGTGAAGTGATATTATTTTCATTGCTATATTAACAAACATTGACTTAAGTCAATGTTTATTGTTATAATTGCTCATACATTGATATCAGATAGTCTATTGATATAACCCATTGAATGTAAGCTTTCATATATATATTTGTTTGCTTTGTTTTAGGCGGGTGTTCTTCTTTGGGCCTACACTTCATTATTGGTTGTTTATGGGAGCTATCTATTTTGGTGAAAGTGGCTTTGTGAAAAGGGAACTTTACTTTGACTTTTAAACTTTGCCTCTTCAAAACCACAGTTGGCGGGGCGTCTCCCATGGCCCTAACCTCCCTAAAGAGAAAGAACCTCCCCATCATTGTGACATTGGATAGGATAAGGTTCCTATTATGCTAGTTTGGCCTTCTACTTCATAACCATTTGACCCCTGCTTCTAAGCTGATGCGATAACATTTTGGCCGTTCTTTGGGGAACCTTGGTCAAACCTTCCTCAGACGCACCGGGAAGCCTTGCCTCTAGATGCCTTATCTTACAAGCTTGCCTAGCGAATCCCACTTAAGGTGTTTTCCCTTATCTTTTGATAGTTTCAAGAAATTATCTGGCGACTCCATTGATAGTGAGGCCAACAACTTCACAATGGGACCCCGAGAATTACAAGCCTCTAGACATGAGCAAAATCCCGGGGTACCCAAGACAAATGCCCCCAAAGTAAAAGAAATGGCTCCCTAGATTCCTTGGTAGTGATGGGGAGGCGACTTTCATTCATATGAATTTTACTCTTATTTTGGACTCCACCCATCACAGCCGATGGCCGATGCACAAGATGTAGTGATGAAAGTACCACCACTCTTCCGCAGGGAATGCTAAAATGTTTATGATGTCTTCTAAGTCTTTGGCATCTACCTCCATGAACCGACTAGAAAGTCTTTCTCCAAAAGAGATAGGGGCATCTGATTGGGAGACATCTCGGTACTACTAAAAGATTCAACTTTCAAGCATATAAAACAGTGAGAGTAGAGCCCTATTTGACTTCCAGGTAGGTTTGAGGGCACTGTCAGGTTCCTAGAAGCCATCATCCTGAAGGAAATTATATTGTCCATCTCTATACCCATCCGATCTTGGCTCACCTAGGTTTTACCCTCAGTAAAATGGGCCCAAGGACGCTCAATGAATCTTACATAATGGCTAAATGAATTGAGCAAAACATCTCCTTATCCAAGATAAAGACCTCTTTACCTCGGTACTCTTAGTATGGAAAGTTTGTTTTCCATGAAAACTTCGTTGACGATTTCCAAGAAGAAGGGAAAACCATCGTTTCGACGAGGATTCTTTGAAGACGCCATTTGAGGAGATGGAACCCAAGCAAATGATGAAGTATCAACTTATGCCTCTCCCTCTGATGAAGCAATCCAGAGGCACATTTCTCCACCTTGCGACAAAAGGGCGATGAGGTTAGTTTCTTTCCTTTTTCAGTTCCAATGACACCTTGTTCCATGTTTGAAAATGAAGGAGAAATGGAAGCCTTGAACAAAATGAATATTCCTTGTTGTACAATCAAAAACAAAGAAACGGTCCATGAGGATAAAAAAATAACCCACGCTGAAAACACCAAAGTCCTCAAAGCTCTTGCACAAGAAAAACGATAAGTTCCCTCCTCCCCTAGTTTTTGATAATGCTTTACTTTATGATGAAGTAAATGAGCAGGAGGAGAATGAATTTTCAAATGTTTGGATACCGTATTTGTAACCTGAGATAGTGACATTGTTGATAACATTGATGAGTTCATACATGTTGGGAAGCGTGGGTGGAGATAGTTGGTTATGACTTGGATCCCATCTATGACAATAAGAGTCATTTCAAATTTGCCTTTGCAATTATCCTGGCCAGTTGCTTTTGACCGGTGCTTAACAAGAAAATGAGATTTTACGTGCCCCGAGGAAAACCAAGGATGACCTAGCACCTTGTTTTCTTGATGATTTCAGTCTTACTGCCAGGATTTTTATGAGTACCCTTATGAGCACTTGGATTCTCCATGAGAGATGATTCTGAGACCTGCTTGTGCTCAATTTTTGATAGAAGTAAGAACATTGTTTGCTTAAAGAAGGATTCTCATGACTTCTCCCTCCAACCACCTGTTATTACTTTGCCTTGCTTTTCCATTGAAGGTGTGGTTGGGAAGTATATATTTTATATAGAATTTCCTCTTAGGCAAACCAATCAAGGGTTGGTTGAAAACTATAGATTTCAGTCTATCATCTCAAATTCTCAATCTTTCCTTGAGGATTTGCCAGTCATCTAATACATATTTTCCAATCCCTTCCAAACCTCGGTATGAAGCGTCCTAGGTAGTCAGTTTGTCGACCCTTTGAGTCGGTGTTCTGAACCTCGGATTTCATATTACTCTGAAGTGGCCCGGTACTTTTCTCGAGAGATGGACTTAGCAAGAATTTCGTCCCTCCCGCACCGCCTCCATGAGTTAGAATTTGAGATCTCTGACGATATGATATATGTTTCTAACCCATGTCATTTTTCGTGATTTATCACTATTTTGGTTTATGATGAAGCACAAAGGCGGTGTGCAATGGGACATTGTTGGATTGGCTACAATGGTTGTTTGACTACATCGAACATCAAACCAACAGGTAAAATTATAAATTAAGTAGTTTGCTTTCACTTTTGCATTATTGATTGTTTTATTTGAGTGTATATATATATATATATATGTCTATATGTGTTGGGGTGGCATTAATGCCCCATTTTGTCTTGATGCACTCTGCTCCCGAGTTTGAAGGCGGAGTTTCTGCGAGGTTATGCGGAGATCTTTGAGGTTCTCGTGCGCTCCACGGTGAGCACATGTCCAGTTAGAACCAAATGTTATCCCCAATTTCTAGGGATAACTAGGAATCATGTCTCAAGGCCTGGTCCTAGACATGGAATGTAGAAAGTAGGATTGACTGAGCATGGCAGAGGGCCCATCCTTTCTTCTTCCCATCCCGGTCGTCTTGTCGGTAATAATCCCATCACCATCCGGCTTGGTCTTGTATGAGCTCTTGCTCATGAGAGTAGTGTGCAGTGTCATGGTATGTGTCACTTTTGATCAGTATAACCTTTGGATATATGCATCGACTCCTTTTATCTCACGACAATTGCTTGAATCTTACATTAACCCACTTGACCATCTTTGGGGAGATTGTGAGGGTGTCCTAGCAAGCCTATACCCATGGGTTTTAGTTTGCCACCGGAGATTCACAGAAGAACCATCGTCGGCTCCCCATCTTCACCACCTTTTCATCTTGTCTCACTCATTTATCCCAATCCCTTGTCGGGCATTGGTTGAGGCACATTTGTAGAGGTTGCACCTTATCTTACTTGGGGAAGAGAAGGGCTAAAGGCCAGAGAAGGTAAAGCAAGCGGTAAAAGATAAAGCCTGAAATAAAACCTGAGATGCCTGTGAGGATCTCAGGAAGGCAATAAAAGCCTCTTAGCAAGAAAAAAAAGAGGGACAGAAAATAATATGAAGACCTATGAATGGGGGAGGTCTCTCTGAGCTAATAGGTTCATAGATTGCGACAATATAAACGTACCATTATCGGTTACCACCTTGAGGCGATTGACCTTTGGTTACATGTGAGAGGAAAGGGTCTCATCGACCAACCTTCTCATCTTGTGAAAGTACTTGTGGGTAACAATGTCATTTCTGGCCACCAAGCCAAGGAATGTCATGGGGTTGGACCTTTAATAAAAGAAAGAAAAGAAAAACAAATAAAGAAAAGAATAAAAGGCAAAGAGCAGACTTGGAAAAATTGCATCCATGTGAACATCCTAGTAGCTTCTACAAGGCACCCACAGATAACATTAGCCATCCACTGGCTTTCACTCTACCCTTTGTACGGACATCCCCTAGCCACATCACCTGGATTTTACATGGCTTGGATTGAAACCTTAGGGAACTTCCTTCTCTTGAATTAACTAGGCCAATAGGATGTCTTGTCCTTTTCTTGATTTTATATTGTTGATTTTTTGTAATATCTTTGAGCTATTGAATGATATCGAGTTTTATGCATATATTTGATAATATTAATGATAAATGTGATTGCCATTCTTGTAGTCCACTGTGACTAATGAACCCATGGAGTAATGTTTTATGTCACGGGACCATGCCGACGGACAAGTACCATTTGAATCGGTACACATGGGAATGATTAAGTTGGACCTCCATGGTGAAGAGCTATCGAGATGGTTGTTGAGAGGACCTGCTCCAGGAGAGCGAGAGGCAGACGATGTTTGTAGGAGTCTTGCAGGAGGAGAAGAAGAGACGTTTCACCAGGCACTTTGTGGCAGAGCCCTAGGAGAATGAACCCTTTTAAGGTGGAGCGTTAGCCTTGAAGGCTCAGGCGTCCCATCTTATGGCGTCATCCCGGCTTTATGGTCATTCTTGGAGGAAGATTGGGCAATTGGCACGTGTGGCATGTTGGAGAAGCCAGAGAGTTAACGTTTTGCTCACAGATGTCTCATCGCCCCTAAAAGGAGCTAGCGCCTCCCTTGAAGGGATTTTACCTTTATTACAATAGGTTAGGGTTTTAATTTGACAATTTAATGTAAAAGCTTATTATTCTGGTCTTGTCATTGCGTTTTTTATATTTCATTAATTAGGTCATTGATACACTATATATTGAAATTTGAGGGTTTTCACTCTCATTTGACCTCTCATCCCTCACTCTCCAGTGAGGTCTGATTTTTACACCCTATTAGGGTTATTGGCTATTTTGAGGAAGGCACTTGTTTGGAGAAGAGATTTTTTGGCAATTTATGTTGTTTTTCTTGAAGGAAGGTTTTAACTAGGGTTTGCATGCTATTTTCTTGATGATTTGTAAAATTGTTACTGCATAAAACTTCTTGATTGAATGGTTATGGATTTAAATTTGTTGCATTTATTTATAAATGTTCTTTGAATCAAAACCCTAGGGGACAAACACACCAAGTAGTGCGTTGTCTCATGTCACGATAGAAAACCTTTACCCATTGAAAGAAGAGAGAAGAGAGCTAGCCTTTGCTACACTCTTTCTTTCTTCTTCCCTTCGTCGTACCTTTAAAACCTCGAGGAAGAGGGCGATCCCAGACTAGGTTATCTACACCTAGAATTAAGTTTTATTT
This sequence comes from Picea sitchensis, assembly GCA_010110895.2. Classification (NCBI taxonomy): domain Eukaryota; kingdom Viridiplantae; phylum Streptophyta; class Pinopsida; order Pinales; family Pinaceae; genus Picea; species Picea sitchensis. Next base: position 18,717 of record SNQJ01S0068030.1, read on the forward strand.
TAGGGTTTGATGAAGAGCCTTGCCTTTGCAACATACTTTAAACTCTCTCTTATCTTTATTTTACTTGTCTTTGAGCTATTTGCCGGAAGGAGGAGAGAGCGAGGCCTTGCTTAAGCAACAACAAAGTGAGCCTCTCTCCCTAGGGTTGTCTTTAAGGCCACACCTTATTGCAGCACCTTGACCCTAGGGTTCTGTCTTTAAGGCCCTGCTATTGCAGCACCTTGAAACCTTTCCCTCTTGTCCTTTGAATCTCATTCCCTTCAACTTGTGCGTCCTTCACCTTTTGACTCCATAACCCTAAGGCACTGATCTTTAGCCTCCAACGTTGAAGTGAAAGTGATTGAAACAACTCTCAAACTCTTATAAATTGAAACCCTAACTAACTACTAACCCTAGAAGGCTGACGTCACCCTTGGTTATTTCATCTTGACGCAACAACTTTCATTTATTAGGCAATTGGATGGTGTTTAAAGCATTTATTGAATGAGGGATTGATTGGATACTTTGATTGCTACATCATCTTGATATTTATTGGTGAAGTGATATTAACAAACATTGACTTCCTCAATATTTATTGTTGCAATTGCTTATACATTGATATCAGATAGTCTATTGAAGTACTTACGCATTGAATCATAGCTTTCATATATATATTGGTTTGCTTTGTTCCGAGCAGGTGTTCTTCTTTGGGCCTACACTTCATTATTGGCTGTTTAGTCAGACTATCTATTTTGGTGGTGACTTGTGAAGGGGGAACTTTACTTTGACTTTTAAATCTTTGCCTTCTTCAAAACTCCAGGTTGTCGGGGATGTCTCACCTGGGCCTAACCTCCCTAAAGAGAAAGAACCTCCCCATCGTGGTGACATTGGGTGGGATAGGTTCCTATTACGCTAGTTTGACCTTCTACTTCATAGCCATTTGACCTAGCTACAAATTGTGCGATAACAGACACCATTTGAGAGAAAGAACCTCCCTGATGTATAAGGAAAGGTACTTCTAATTTGAGTATTTAAAGAATTTCGACAAAGACTAGCTTGGGGGTATATGAAGACAATTAAATCTCCCACCAATCTTGTAATACACAAGACATCTAAAGATAAAATGCTCGTTAGTATCAACCTCAAGAAAAGAGCAAAATTTACAGATCCATTCTGCTCTAGGGAGATGATGTTTTGTCTCAACCCTCAATTAGTGAGAACACACTTAAAGTTGGCTTTGAGGAAACTAAAGCATGATAGTAGATTAAACTAAAGACAATGGGACTGAATAATAACCCTACCAATGATTTCAAGGAAGTGCTTGGAGTAAATGCAAACTTAGGACTTAGGATCGAGAACGACCATTGCAAAAAAATCAAGTGAAGTTCTTGCAAATATCTCCATTGATTTCCTTTTGGGGAAAGTGAAGGTGGGGAGGAGCTTCCAAGGAGATCAATTAGGGAGGGACGTGATCAATCAAAATAACCATTGCCTCAAGAAATGGTTGTGCCTCAGAGAACTAACAAGGATGCTGACCTAACTAGCCAAGTGGTGAAAGTCTCTCAGAAGAGCAAAGTATTGGGAAGGGGTATCTCTTGTGTCTTAAAGAATTTTTTTTCCATCTTTCTTACTCTTTGAAGATAGATGATAAGCCTAAATGCTATGTCGAGGCGAAGGGGATATGCACCAAAGTCTACATGTATGATATTCTCGAGGATAGTGCATTTTCACTGGATAAGATGTTGGAGCATGATAGTTTGGATTCTCTTAATGTGAGACCAATTTGTGTGACCAAGTTTGGGATCCCAAATCTTAGATTCATATAAAACAGTGGGCTTAGTGAGGGTATCAAAGATCTTTTTATTTTTTTGAAAAATCTTTCTTATGTTCACAAAAAATATTCACAAGACAAATAAACAAAAGGTAGAAGGGTATATACAATGTATTTACATAAAAAATCTTCATCTTTGATGGTATGTCTTGGAAATGGATTTGAAAACATTGTTTGTCAAGCAAGGCTCATGAAGCATTCCTTTTACAAACTTGTGGTTGGGATGCACATTGCATACTAAGGATGGGACCTATGAAAAGGACCCCTAAGTAAGTATAAGAGGTGGTAATTTTTGTAGGTTGTCCTTGAAAAGGAAAATGATATTTAGAAAGGGCTTCCTTGGTTGTATTTAAGACCATGATCCTTGTTTTCCCAAGATTGGTTGTTAGTTACCAAAGATCATAAAACCATCCTGTTATCCCCATTTTGTGGGATAACTAAGGAGATGATGTCTTGAGGCCCTCAGGTTGCAGATATGGAGTGTCGAGAGACCACATGACTAGCAATGTCCACTTGGACCATACAGAAGCCCACTCTATCACCACATTTTGATCCATTGTCAGTGCATCCACCACACTAGCTAGCTTCCTGAAGGCAAATGGGTCTTGCTCCATGCGGTACAAGTCAGGGATTGTGGCAGGCAATCACCCTAATATTTGAGGCATTTAAACATGTTGTATCTTAGTTGCTTTTGATTATAGAACACTGGCTTGGACATTATGCTTTTGATCCTGTTTTACCTTGGTGAGTGTCAGATTTCCCAGTAAGTGGCCAACCTTTGGGGAAAGTTTGTGACTGGGCGTCCCTTAATGGGTTTTCGTACCATTCCCGACCATACTTACCACTTTCTGCTCATTACTTTCCCATCATATTGCCCTCTTCTAGGCCCTTTGACTTTAGTGACCCAAGAAGGGCATGTACCTCATTTCATGGGAAGAAGGGGTTGAAGGCCTAGAGGGATTGTTGTTGGGTAAAAAGATAAAATCTTAGATATAGACCTTCTAGATGCTTCGCCCAGGGATCCCCGAGAAAGCAATGAAACGCTTCTCTGTAAGAACAGGGGGACCTACAAAATAAATGATAATGAATGCTAAAAGGGTTAGTTGGAAGATGGGAGGTCTCATCACCAGCCAACCTATCATGATCATGGGTATTTAGCGGTATAACATTACCATCATCTGGTCACCAAGCTAGGGTAGTGGCTCTCGGTTACACAATTGAGAGAAAGGGGGTCTCATCACGAGCCAACCTTCTCATTTCCGCCAGGTATTTGTTAATGACATTGTCGTTATCTGGACACCAAGCCAGGACAGTGGCCTTTAACTCATTCCTTAAAACATGAGAGAAATAAAGAATGGCAAGAAGATGGACTTGGAAAAAGTGCATCGTGAACGAAGGTGCCACACACCCTCTACAAAGGCACCCATAAATGAGATAATACGAGCCCTTGTATGTCATGAAACTCATCGACCTATGAAGTCTAAAACCCTTCCACCTCATCATCCACTAAATAACCTTGAAAGGCCATCCTTGGGAGCATCCCCTACTTGAGGATTTTGGTCTACCCAATAGGACCTTTATGACACCCTTCCCATACTTAAACTTGGTCAATTATATAGGGTTTTTGAGCATTTGTTTAATTTGATGAGGTAGTTTTGATGCACATGTTTAGGTGCCTTGCTTATTAGATGTGGTTTACACTTGTCACGATATCTTTGACTTGAGATCTTTGCAGGGCGTACCCTTTTGTTTTGTAGGACTTTGCTTGGTGGCCAGTTTTGGGAGAAAAAGCCTAGTTTGGGCTTCCATGGGGCAAGGAACCCACAGGTTGGATGTTGTAGGCTCACACACTGGATCACAGAGACATGTCTTTGGAGGCTTACTTGGCATCATGGAGGATCTTATCTAGCCCCTAGTACCCTAACGACTTGCCTAGGAGAGGCAAAACGTCATCTTTTCAGGGTTGACGTCATGCTTGAGGGGGTTTGATGGTGATGGAGTTATTGCACATTGACACTTGGCATATTTTGACCGGAGGAGGCATGGATTGACCCTAGCACATGATGAGGAGGCTCAAGGAGCCCCAACGACCTCCATTTTCTCCTCCAAAGATTTGCTCGAAGTGTCAAAACGTCACCTAAAGGGGTGACGTCATCTTATTTTTAGGGCTTTCCTTGTGCAAATTTAAAATTTAGTTGAATTTTTTATTATTATTTGTGTAAAGGGGCAAGATTAGGGCTATTGACCCCTATCTTGTGGTTTACCCTAAAAATTATGTGGATAAACATACTTGAGAACATTTTGTATAAATAGAGATGAACTCTATTTCATTTGAACATAGCTCTCCCTTGCGAAGAAGGATACTTGGCTGAAATTTGCACCCTATTTGGGAATTTCTCATTGTCTCTTGGTTGCTACTCTCTTGTAATGGTTTTACTTTGGCTATTGGATGGATGGATGATGTGCTATCTCTAGTGGAGGATTATTTCTTGCTTTATCGTGGATTTGCTTGGTTAAAAAGAGGCTTATCTTGTTAATGCTTGGACTAGGCAAGGAATCTTTGTTTCTATTGCTTCTTTTCTTGGTTTCAAGGTTAATCTGCGTAAGCTTTTGGGGAGTAAAAGTGCATACAACCCCACTAAGTCCATTGTAATTGTCTTGAAATACTTCATTGCATAAGGAAATACTAGGAGTAAAATGGTTTACACCCTCCTAGGGTTTTTCCTAGCTAGCTTAGCTTGCCTTGGGGAGTAAAAAGGCTTACACCCCCAAGGAAGTAGCTCACCTAGCTCTTTAATTTTGAGACTCCACAACCCAATAGTTAAAGGCACTAATCTGCTTTGCATTGGAGAAATAAAATCATTGCATTGGTATACGTGAAAACACGAGATTTTGAGATTGCCTAAATTGAAATCTATTCTATGTGCTCTAAGCTTGCTAAGGCCACAAGGGTGTTTTGATTGGTTAAGGATATCTCATTGCTGTTATAAACTTTATGCTACAGCCATTAGGGCTGCAATAAACTCAATTAACTTATTCTCTTACTCACTATTCATCCGTCAAAAATTGCTAAGAAGCTGCCATAATAATCTACTAGTCATTGTGCATCTTTTGGGTGGTTTACTTGTGATTTTTGGTGGTTGAATCTTGCTGCTGTAGCAATTGTTTGCTACAGCCATAAGGCTGCTACAATAATTCTCTGAAAACACTATCTAGCATCCCTCTTTTACCGTCAAAGTTTGTGCTTGAATATGGGAAAGTTATCATTTGGTTTAGTGCTTCATTGTCCAATAATTATTTGACAATTTTGATGGTTAATTCTGCAGTAACTAGCTTTTGCTCTTGCTGATATATATTTCTGTACACTGCTGCAATTAGGGACAGCAAGCTTAACTTGTTGGTCCACCTAACATATACTGCGTACAATTGGTTTTTCTTGTGTCTCGGGCAGGTACAAACATATATTATAATATTGTGCTTGTTTACCATTGTCACCCAACCATAGGCGCAAAGCCACCCCCAAGCACCTTAATCTTTGCTAGATAGAATGATTCCGGGAAGCCACACTAGAACCAACAGATAAACCAAGAGAGCACACCTTCTCCAAGGTAGTGCACAAGTAAGAGTACCAAAAAGGCTGAACAAGAGTGTGTTGCACCACTGCAGCTGTTGCTGCTCCTCTTCCAGACTTGCACACTACTTCTTCTTCTACTGCACTTCTAAGATATGCCCACCAACTGAGTGAGTGTGTGTTTTTCCAAATGAGCTAAAGTGCCTTCTATTTATACTAATCTGTCCAGGTGAACATGTGTCTCTTCAAGCAGGGCCGACCTATCCTTTTTTGCATATAATACTTCAATATTACTTATTCTGCTGAGCTGACTTGTCTTCTAGGGTTTTCACACATCTGTTAGGTTTTCTCTTGCTTCTGGAATATTCTATTCTAGTCAAAGGTTTATCCATGGAGGTTAATACCTCCCGCATCTACCAAAACATCAACACTCCCTCTTAGCTAGGGAGGTATTTAACCATGATGTTCCCTTCTGGTCTTTCATGGCCTTGCTTGCTATGCCATGGTCCTCTCATCATGGTTATGCAGACCATGCTACTGGTAGCGTCATTACGTCACACATGGCTACACCCATGTGGACCTGTCAATCTCGTCTAGCGGCCACAACCTACTAGAGAACACTAGAGCTACACCTCGTAGTGTGTGTCACCATCATCATCATGGGTTACACCTACATGACGTGCTCACCCATGTCGTGAGTATCATCATTACTATCATCATTATCCATCCATCTCACATGGCATGGGAAAGACCTACATGGTCTTGTAGACCAGTAGCATCACCAGAGCTACACAGGCTATCTCATGATCACTCAGATCATATTACGAGCAACACCATCACAGCCATACAGGTTCTCAACTATGCCACTAGCGTACCAGACTGTCTCACTAGTGTAGCAACAACTCGGCATACCAGACCATCTCACTGGAGTAGCCTACATCTCGGCATAAAACCTACAACTCGACACAAGGCATACAACTCAGCATGAAGCCTACAACTCGACATGAAGCCTACAACTTGGCACAAGGGCCTACAAGATCCTTCTTTTCGAATTCTGCCATCAACTCCCTCTAACTAAGAGAATCCTTGAACCACGCTTCCATTTGTTGCATGCCACTATGCATCCTGCAAAGTGTCACGAAACCTTGCTTCTTCCTGATCACTGACTCCCTCTGAAGTTTGACGCCCTCTGAGTCCTTTCAAGTCTTTCTTTCTATGGTAACCTTCCTGGAATACGTAGAATAACCTGCCCGAAACAGGAACAACAAGAGAAAAAGTATTTCCAATATAATAGCATTTTATATAAGAACATATCAATTTCATGGTAATTCATTATAGCATTACCAAGGTGTCATGCTTGAGAACAAGAACAAGAAATATCTCCTAGAGGAGATGTTAGTTCATATTACAATTAAGCACAATAAGCATTTATATTAATAGTACATACTACTAAGTATTCATTTGTTCCTAGCATTAATAAAATCTAAAGGATTACAATACTTAAGCAACAATAAAAATATCAAATCTGATATGCAAACTTGGAGTCTGGCTATTGTTCCGCTTGAGTTGTTTTTCTTCTGAGAAAAGTATTCTTTCCAACTTGGAGAGTGTGTTGTTCCTCTGAATGTATTAGATCTGAGATCTTTCTGGCTCTACGATTGCTTCATGGACAAAGATCCCTTCTCTTTCCAGAGATTTAGATTTGTAGTAGTTGTTTTTTATTGTTTCTCCTACTCCATGTGCATGTGCTTGGAAGCTCCAAAAATCAAACTCTTCAAAGTTCATACTTTGATGTCTGCTCTTCAGTGTGTGGTTCCATAATTTTTCCCTTTATTCTTTGCAAGGATGATGTCAATCCTTGTCTTCCATGCTCTACCAAGAGACCATGCTTCTGCTGCGCCACTCTGATTTTATGGATAAAGTCATCACTGTCTTTGACTTTGACCAGTCAAACCTTGACTTGGACCCAAAAATTCAACTTTGTCGTTTTTTATGGTTGAGGGCACCAGTAGATGCGTTGGGTTAGGGCGCACTAGGATATCCAAGAATTATGCCAAATGCTTCACTTAAAGTGCCCAAACAATCAAGTTAGGGTTTGTTGTTGCTGCAAGATTAGAAACCCTAGCTGCAACTGCAATTGTGTTACAACGAGCTTGACAGAGAGCTGCGGATCTACCTTCCAGTGGTTAGACTGTTCCGAAGGTGGTGTGGGCCCATAACCTGTTAGAATATTGTGCTCATTTACCATAGACAATGTTACATTATTACCCAACCATAGGCACAAAGCCACCCTTGAGCATCTTAAGCTTTGCTAGAGAGAATGATTCCGGGAAGCCACACTAGAACCAACAGATAAACAAAAAGAGCGCACCTTCTCCAAGGTAGTGCACAAGTAAGAGTACCAAAAAGGCTGAACAAGAGTGTGTTGCACCACTGCAACTGTTGTTGCTCCTCTTCCAAACTTGCACACTACTTTTGCTGCTACTGCACTTCTAAGATATGCGCACCAATTGAGTGAGTGTTTTTTTTTCCAAATGAGCTAAAGAGCCTTCTATTTGTACTAATCTGGCCAGGTGAACATGTGTCTCTTAAAGCAGGGTCGTCCAGTCCTTTTCTACATATAATACTTCAATATTACTTATTCTGCTGAGCCGACTTGTCTTCCAAGGTTTTCACACATTTGTTTAGGTTTTCTCTTGCTTTCAGAATACTCTATTCTAGTCAAAGGTTTATCCATGGAGGTTAATACCTCCCGCAGCTACCAAAACATCAACACTTCCATCTAGTAACTTGACCTATAGGGGATTCTATTCATACATCTCACTTTCCATCTGATTTCCCCTAGGGTCACCGGGATTCCCCCCTTGAGGTGATTCTATCATCTCTAAAGTGACGGGAATACCTGCCTAAGGTGACAGTGGGTAGGTGTTCTCAAATTTGTCGCCATTTTGGTGGTTGGGTTGGGCTTTTTCCAACCTACAGCTTGTGCGATAACATATCCCAAAGCATCAAAGTTGCCTTTGCAACCCTTTGGAGTGGAGGCCAACAAAACCACATCATTTCCAAACATGAGTGAGATAAGGACCTGGTCAAGTAGACAACCATCCTTTGCCCGAGTAGTATCCTTGATGAACCATTCTAGCTCATCAATGTCGACCCAAAAGAGAGTGGGGCAGGGAGAGCTCCTTGTATGACACCAATAGAACCTCTAATACTCTCGGGAAACCCACAATATGTGTTAAATCTGCCTAGCATTGCCTCGTAAAGCTGCACTACAATGAATGCTAGAAGATTAGGTACCTCCAAGGCACAATATTGCTCAATGAGTAAATGTTTGGGTACAGTGGCAAAGGCCTTTTTAAAGTCAACAAAGCAGTGGTAGACCTTTGAGTATCTCTATTTAACCTCCTCAGTAATAGCTCAAAGAGTGAATATGTGATCCGTCATTTGGTAGTCTCTCTTGAAGCCGGCTTGACGCCTAGCTCTCCATCCACACCTTTCAAACTAGTCATAGATGTAAAGATCAAGAGCTGAGGCATAAAGTTTAGAGAAGGTATCGCCGATCATGATAGTCTTGTAGTTCATGGGATCTAAACCATTGCTGGACTTGTGTATAGGAGGATGAATGCTATTTCGGGGCCAAGAAGGGGAAATCCAGAACAATCAACCTTGTGTATCAAAATTTCAATACAAATTAACAAACAACCTCATGTATCAAACAACCCGAGTCATACCTCTCCTGTCATTGGCAAATCTGACGTGTATGACTACTGCTGTGGTAAAATATTTTATGTTGCCATTGTATTCTTTCTCAAGAGGCTCTTGGCTTGCATTGTGAAGAGGTAATTTTCGGTGTTGTTATTTTAAGGCATGTCAATTTGGTTAGTAGTAAGGGAATTTTACTAAGCTGGTGTACTGCACTGCACTTCTTAATAAGAAGCCATTCGGAATGAAATTCTCAGAAGAGTCAGTAAGTCAGAGATGGCACTTTTGTCAACTGAGTGTTGGTTGGTAGCCCCTGGCCAACTAGTCACTTTTCACTGTTGTTTTCACCTTTGCAAATATATTTCTGTGAATATAAGACTTATTTTTCTAATTAGAAGTCAGAGATGGCAGTATCCTTACCCATTTGGAGTTTTTGGACAGGGACATGTTCTAACTTCATGTCAGACCCTGACCTGTCCTGTTTTCAGTTCCAGTCAATGTCTAATGGCGCTTGAATCTCAGCTTTAAATCTGATGATAGGAACTTACTTTTTTCTTGCTTAGATCATCACTTTACTGATCCATAGGTTAGATATGCCCTTATTTAAGTGTTTATCCCTAAGCAGCTCTTGATGAAAGAGGTTAATTTTAACCATTTCGATTATTTTATGATGGTGAAATGCCCATCAAAGGTTTCTTTGATGTGAAATAATAGAACCATTGTTTTGCACATAAAGTTTATGAAGCACATTGACAATACCTTTTTTTATTTTTCAAAATGTGTAAGTTGGATGTATTCAGATGATTATGGAATCTTAGGATACATAAGTTGATTTGGCCATCAATCTATACTCGTAAAGCCATTTAAACAGTTTTGACTAGAAAGCAGATATAGCTGTGAAAACGCAAGCCTGATTAGGACTACATCATACTGATGGTAACTAAATTTCAAGTTCTCATTTCAAGAATGGCATGCAATACATGTTTGAAGAACTTTGCATGGATTTTTTCCCTTGATAACTGCACCAAGAGAAGTGAGGTGCTCTTTCACCCTCGTTGGAGAGATCTTTGTGTACATATGAACGTGGGTAACACTAATAAAATAAAATGAAAAATATTTGATTTCTGGCATCTAATGCTGAAAGAGCCAACCTAAAAAATAAATAAACTAGCATCGATCCATCTTAATCCCAGATTGTTTAAGCATTGAGAGGTTTGTGCCTAGTTTTCTTTATCCCTCTCATGCTGAATAGATCCAGGGTTAAGATGGATCTATGCCAGTTTACACATAATTAGCATCAATACCATATTTTTGTTTGGAAACTGATTATCAATTTTTTTTATGATTCCACTGCAATTTATATATAATTATCTGCTTTTTGTAGAGTGATCATCCAAGGTTTCAACCGGAGAATCTGGCAAAAAACAAAATTCTATTTGACCGTATTTCTTATCTTGCGGACAAGAATAAATGCACCCCAGCGCAACTTGCATTGGCATGGATTGTTCGTCAAGGTGATGATGTTGTTCCAATTCCAGGTACCTGAAACTCAACCATGCAATTAAAGTGCAACAGACGTTATTGTGATTAGATAAATACAGCATTGAAACTTATTTGGCATGAATACCATGCAGGAACAACAAAAATCAAGAATCTAGATGAAAACATCGGGTCATTGAGTTTGAAGCTTTCAGCCCAAGATCTTGAAGAGATTGCTGCTGCAGTTCCTGAAAATGAAGTTGCTGGTTCAAGATCCAAATACATGGAAAATACATGGAAGTTTTCCAACACCCCCTTTCCAAGTGAGGTCTAGGTATAACCAAGTTACAACACTGTAAAAATAATTGAACAAAGCCAATTTGGCTAAATTTTAAAATGGTATACTATGTATACGAGATTGGTATGCTAATTAACATAGAAAGGGGACGACCAGTAATGGTTTACCTGTTATTAAGGAGCTGTAAAATTGCTTCAAATGATTCAGACTTTTCTCAATGACCAAAAGGAATGCCACTAGATTGTATTTCCATTTGGAGAGTCTGAATAGTATTCATGTAGCATTTAAATTAGTATGTGGACAAGGTTAAATGTATTGACCATGAGAAACTAATGCCAAATTCCTGGTCCAGATACAAAGTTATAGTTTATGGTCTCAAGACTCAAAGTTACCAGAAATAGGGATTATGTAATATCCCCAAGTGAGCTGGGCTGGGATATTATGATATGTTGTGTAATTGTGTAGTTTCCGGTTGTGTGCTTTTGTCAAACAGTTTGCATTACATATGTTCTTATGCCAAAATCTTGGTTGACAACTTTTAACAAACAGTTTGCATACATTCTATTAAAGACTTCCGTCAAACACATTGTATGTAAACCATGTACACATGAAATAGGAGAGACAACATGGGAATTTTTATTATGGATGAAACCCCAATCACAATAATACAACTCTCTAATGGCTGCTATGGCAGCTGCAATACATCATTGAAACACACAATATGCAAAACCAAAAACCTGGAATAATGCCACGACCTCCTCTAGTAGGTGATGCATCCTCCTCCAAAGGCTCTCCAAGCCTTACGCTGTCCTCTCCAAGCAAGACAGTCCTCCTGGGAAAATTGTGCCTCCAATAGGGAACACGACCCTCCTCCAAACCCTCTTGGCCTACAGAAAATGCTCACGGCCCCCTCCAATCCTCATGACTCAACAAAATGGTGGATCGACCCCCTCAAGGAACCCTCCATAGCTTCCTCTAGCCTCATGACCTTGCCAAGAAAGGGATAGGGCCCTTTAATAAACCCCCGATGGCCCCCCAAACCCTCACGGCTCCTCTAAATCACCACGACCCTACAAAAAGAGAAGAATCGACCCTCAAAAAAGCCCCACAATCCTCCTAGACAAATTGTTGCACCTCCAAATCAAAGTTAAACCACAAGATGAAGCTCCAGTGTAGATCTTGGATGGATCAGTCAAACCACAAGATGAAGCTCCAATGAAGATCCTGGATGGATCCTCCTCTTTGTCTAGCTAGGGTGGATATTGCACCACTGAAACCAAACCAAAATGGAAGGGTTTTGCCAAAACCCCAACGAAAACCTTGGCTCACAAGAGCACTCCAAACAAAAGATCAAATCAAATCATAATGAGAAAGTGAAGCGCTACCCCTCATTTTATTCTTCTCTTATGCCCTTCTAGAACTTTCCCCTTTGGCTTAATCCACATGACCCTTATTCTCCTTTTAATTTTCACTTAAAGATTAAAGTCACTTTTTACTAACGTTTAAGTGACTATTAATCTAAAAGTTACTTTATTGTTTTTTCACTTAAATGTCACTTTAAAAATATAACACCACCTAGCTAAGTGACATCAAATAAACCCCCGACTCCATTTTCTTTATTGACTATAGCCTACGGGAGTCATATAGGCTACTAAGTCATCCTCCCATCATGATCAAATGGAAGGGGACATTACAGTCCTCCCTTCCCGAGATTGCTTGTCCTCAAACAAATCCAAGCCATGATGTTGTAAGATCTGCTCTCCCTCACAAGTGGCATCCTCTACAGGAAAATCTCTCCATCTGACCAGGTACTCATGAATCACTCCACTCCTCGGCCTCCTCTCCCTGCCATCAATAATCTTCTCCGGAGTCAAAACCAATTGTTCTTCCTCATCCAGTGGAGGAAGGTCTATTGAGGTGGTGACTTGTTGTCCTAGACTCCCAATGCCTTCTTGAGACAAGATTGTTAGAATTAGGGAAAATTGAAAAACAGAAATCTTTAAAAAGTTTTTGTTCGCTAGATCAACATAAAGAAGAAGACATATAAACATATTTGGAAACAAACAATATTTCTGAGTATGAAATTAAACTTTTATCTTACCTCCTGATTCAAAGAGAGATGTACCTGTCACATGTGTGGATGTATGCCTCTGTAAATATGCTCAGACTTAGTTTAGGTTCATGGATCAAACCTCTAGGGTTTGATCTATGTCAAGGAGGATTGTGGGAAAGTTTTTCCATAGATAGGAACCCCCAAAGAAAACAACAATAAAACCACAGTCTTAACAACAAATAACCCCAACAGAAAACCCTCCAATAAATAGTGATATAACACAGTAAAGAGAACTAAACAGGTAGGCAAACCCTTCACTTAACAAACAACAAAAACCCTCACTCCGAAAACTAGACAACAAGCTGAAAACCCCCACAGGGAACTCAACACTCCACGCAAAAGCAAGAGGGAAGCTTATACAGCAAAGGAGAGGGCCTAGATAGAAGCCGCGACACCTCCACACAGGTTTGTGGCCCTAAGGAGAGATCTGACACCCTACAGAACAAGTCTAGATGCTAATGACACAGGTTCGACAGCAAGAAACAGGTCCAGAAGCTCTGAAAGGCAAGTCCGACAGCTTAGAAGGAACCTCACAGTTCAAAAGAGGCAGACCCAACCATCAATCATCAACAGACCCCTAAAGGGGAACTTCCAGCCAACACAGAATACTAAAAAATGAAACTGATAAACTAAAGGAGGCCGCACCAAAAGAGGGAGAAGTGTCATTGAGGTAGCAATAACAAGTAGGGAGAGGAGAGAGTGAATGAGTGCAAAATGAAATAGGGTAGGGTCTAATTTATAGTTAGGGAGAGGGGTTAGGGTAATTAGGATTATAATTAATTATTGATATTTAATTAATATAAATATTAATTAATATGTCAATTAATAATTAATTAAAACCCTAATTACATAAAAACCGCAATCACATAAAATAAAACCCAATCACATAAAATAAAACCCGATCACATAAACCAAGAGGGAAAGCAAAACAACAAAGGGGTATTTGTTAGGACAAAGTCAAGGGGGGTTCCATAATGGCAAAACATGTCCACATGAGTCTCATAGTAACCTATAAACTATATCATCATTTCATAAGAGGATACATCAACAATGTGGTAATGTTCATCTTCATAAGCACTCCTAGGTCTCATGGACCATCCCGGGAGAGAGGAAGATGATCACACATCAACACATCTTGGTATTACACCAAGATCTACCTAATCAGAGACCAAGTTGCGCCATAACACATCTAACACATCTAGGGTCTTATCCATCAAGGTACAAGACCAAGGATCAACCCATGCATTAAGCAAGGGTTCCCTGGAACACATTTAGGGGCCCTAGGCACATCTAGGGACTTATACCAACCACCAAGGAACACATGCAAGGATCAATCCAAGCAATGAGCAAGGATTCCCTGGAACACATCCAGGGACTTATATCAACCATCAAGGAACATATCCAAGGATCAATCCAAGCACTGGGCAAGGATTCCCTGGACCACATCCAGGGGCCCTAGACACATCTAGGGATTTACTACTTGGTCCAAGACCAAGAACCCCAGTCATATACTGGGGGCCCTCACTAGGGTCTTTTTCCATGGCTCACACTGCTTGGTCTCATACCAAGAAACCCCAGGAGTGTGTTGGGGGCCCTATTCCATAGCTAGGGTCTTTTCTATCCTTCGAAGAATGGCTCTTGTAGCTGCATTAATTTCAACACTCCCTCTCAACAACACCAAGCTTGTATCAAAAGTACACATACTTTGCCAATGATAGAGGGCTTGGTCAAAATATTTGTGGTTTGTTCCGCCGTCGGAACATACTGGATACTGAGAATGTTCTTCTGCATTAAGTCCCGAACATAGTGAGATCTCATCTCAATGTGTTTTGTTATGTCATGAAAACATAGGAATGATTGAGATCTTTACACGACTTTGGTTATCACATTGGATTATTGTGGGTTCCAACTCAGCACTGAACAAATCTGAGAGTAGCTTTCTGAGCCACGCTGCTTCTCTACTAGCAACCCTTGCAACAATGTATTATGCCTCTGCAGTGCTCTGGGCTATGGAGCCCTGTTTTCTGTTGAACCAGGAGATCATAGCTGGACCCAAATTGAAACAATATCTGGAAGTACTCTTCCGGTCCATTGTACTGCCCATCCAATCTAAATCTATATAACCATGAAGCATTACACCTCCACTGAAGTGTATCTAATCCCATAGGCTATAGTCCCTCGAACATATCTCATAATATGTTTAATAACAACCATATGAATATGCTTTGGTTCATACATGAACTGATAGAGGGCATTCACTACATGATAAATATTTGGTTTGGTATGTATAAGATACATCAAGGACCCAATGATAGCGAGGTCTTCCGGATATGAACCTGTAGCTTGGTCTTGTAACTTCTTTAGGTTAGAAATCATCGGTGTGGATATGGACTTACATTCCAACATACCAAGTCTGCAGAGCATATCAACCGCATACTTTCTCTTGTGAGAGAAGCATCTCACCTGGTTTTTGCCACACTTCTAAGCTCAGAATAATGCAAAAAGACCCAAGTCTTTTATTTCAAATTCTGCTGAAAATATCCCTCTTAGTCCGAGCTATCAAATTTTCCTTTCCTGTAAGGAACAAATCATCATAAGATAATAGGATGATTATGTACAATCTTTATATAAATATTGGAATCTGCAATACTCTTGCTGAACCCAAGACTCTGTAGAGAAACTGTCAATTTTTCCATACCAAGCTCTCAGAGCTTACTTCAATTCATGGGATTTTTTCCCATGGATTACGAACCCCTCAGGTTGTTCGATATAACCTCTTTCTCAACTTCACCGTTAAGAAATTCAGTCTTAACATTTATCTGGTGAAGTTTCCAACCAAAAACTGTAGTGAGGGATATAATGAATATGATGGAAGTAATCTGGCAATTGGAGCAAGGATCTTGTCATAGTCAATTCCCCTTATCCGAGAGAATCCACGAGCCACAAATCTAACTTCAACATTGCCATCTGTTGCATGTCATGGCCTAACTCACATACTAGGACTGCTCCCTCTGAGTCTCATAATATGTCTGCCTCCCTGCAAACTGTCTCCCTCTGAACCTACAAGATCCTTGAACTCTGATCTGGTGCCATATCTCTTTAAGATGTACTTGGTGTTGGTACCAAGTTTAATATGAAAAGTTGAGTCAAACTTATTGAGCTCCTGTGCCAAGGATAATGACTCAATTACAATCTTAGGACTCTCGATTAAAAGAGATATCTCTAGGGTTCCCAAGACGAGGGAGAAATATCCCAACTACCAAGATAATTTGATGGACTCCTTAACTAAGAAAACAAACCAACCTAAAAATGACTCACAAGGGTACATGTTGGTCTCTCATATCGGGGATAATAGTCCAACATACTGCTGAGTTTCCAAACCAGGGAGAAAGACCTAGCATATATCAATTAAAACAAGTATGTGCTGAGATCACAACTTCCTTGGTCATATAACCAAAATACAAATGAGATTCTGACAGTATTCCTTTAAGACACCGGTCCATTAATACGACATGAAGGTAAACATAGCTCTTCTTGTTGTCTTTAGTAGTTACAAGTTCAGTGATTGAATGCAAATGATGCATATCTGGACTTACCTTGAACTTGCTTTGGGCTGAAGACACACATGTACTTTGCAGCCTGCTACCAACTGTAGCTATCTGAGACATCTTCTATGTATGCAAATGTTTGACATGTATCTGTTAGTTCAAGTAATTTCATATCCTCAAGAGATCATCCCACTATCCTATTGTACACTTGTTTGTTGTCTATGCTTGACTTGATGAAGTCATCCTTTAGAACACACAAGAGAATCATGGCAAGAAATCCAGTCAGAAGAAGAACTATTACACAAGTATTTATAATGGAGAATCAATGGATTTCCAAATGTTGAGGCAAGGATGAGGACTTTGAAATAATTATCCATTCGTCATTCAAATGGAGTCTAAGTCTCCACCCACTTAACTAAGTATGTGAAAACAACTTCAATCTCCTTGCCCTCAGTAATGTCAACAATAAAAAAAATGGATCAGTACAAACAATAATTTCTATGACACAACCATTGTTTACAAGATTCCAAAGTGGAGATGTTTGTACAGGAAAAAAGGATTTGCATTATCTTCTCTGTCAGTTTATTTGAAAATAATAATCCTTCTTCAGTGCTTCTCTAAACTTCTCCAAATCCTCTTGTGTCAAATTCTTCCTGCAAAGAAGTTCGGAAATTTGTCTTCCTGGAAATGAAGCTTATGGACTAGCACAAAAAGAAACAATTGTAAGTATTATCTGATCAAATTAGCACATGAGCCTTAGGTAATGCTGGAAAGTTGAAACAAAATGTCACTCAGAATCCATTTACAGGGTCAAGGTGCTCTAAGCATCTCATTTGTGGGACTGTAGGTTATCTGTCTGGCAAGTAGGACAGAGATTCTGCTCATCATTGATTTGTCTTCTCATATTACAAAAGGTTTTGGGGCTCACCATTGAACGAGAACTGTTCATTGCTTGGACCACTCAATGATAGGTGGCATTGCAACAATTATAATGAGATTCAATAGATATTTTGCAAATAAAAAATGATTGGTTACACCAATGTAAAAAAAAAAAAAGTTATAGTCAACAAAGGGTTGTTGATTGGACCTTCCTAGAATTCTCCATCTCCATATGCAAACACAAACGCTAATGCCAATTCTAGCACTAGAAACCTCCCCATTGCCATTGAATTTGCTTCTATAGACCCTCGGGGTTTGTTCAGAAGCCCTGGGCCTTGTATTCACAGAAAACCCTAGTTTACTCCAATGTAAATGATCTTTCTGCTTTTCCTTCCATGTTAGACTTAGTTGAGGTTGCCACTCATGTAATTAGACARATCGATGGATCCATCAAACAGTTAAAGCACGAGGCTTGCTTCTTTCAGACGAAGAATGCCGTACTTTGAGTTTCATCATCAACCTAAATCTGTAGTTCACTATTCACTGGAAATCTATATATGTTTATAAAAGTTTGCAATGATAATTTTGACAAAGTTTTTCTTTAGTAGCCAATCTCTCTCTCTTACACACACACACACAGACATTATCGGAGCACATGTAGCTACTTCTATTGTTATTATATCAAAGCAAAGCTAGCTACTTCTGGTAGTGTTATATCAGAGCACAACTACTTCTGGTAGTGTTATATTAGTGTAGCTTGCACCAACTCTTTAGTCCTATGTTTTGAAGCACTTTTGTCAAATATGGCTAGGCCCTGTTTATCTCCTTGTTTAAATGAAGGAGTCATATTGTAAACAGGATAAAACAAACTTATTGTTGATCTACAAAAACAATCCCTTAGAAATGGATCTACGCAGGCTCAAGAGTTTGTCACTAAAGAGCTATTTTCACGCCCTATGCTCTGAAACCATGTTAGAATTAGGGAAAATTGAAAAACAAAAAGCTTTAAAATTTTTATGTTCACTAGATCAGCATAAAGAAGACATATAAACAGATCTGGAAACAAACAATATTTCTGAGTATGAAATTAAAATTTTAGCTCTTGATTCAAAGAGAGATGTACCTGTCACATGTGTGCATGTATGCCTCTGTAATTATGCTCAGACTTAGTTTAGGTTCATGGTAGGGTTTGATCTCTGTGAAAGAGGAATGTGGGACAGCTTTTCCATAGATAGGAACCCCCAAAGAAAACAACAATAAAACCACAGTCTTAACAACAAATAACCCCAACAGAAAACCCTCCAATAAACAGTGATATAGCATAGTAAAGAGAACTGAACAGGTAGGGAAACCATTCACTTAGCAAACATAAAAAACCCTCACTCCGAAAACTGGACAACAAGCTGAAAACCTCCAGAGGGAACTCAACACTCCACGCGGCAGCAAGAGAGCAGCTTATACAAAAAGGAGAGGGCCCATATAGAGGCCACAACACCTCCACTCAGGTTCGTGGCCCTAAGGAGAGATCCAACACGCTACAAAACAAGTCTAGTTGCTAATGACACAGGTTCGGAAACAAGAAACATGCCCGACAGCTTAGAGGGAAAATCACAATTCAGAAGAGGCAGATCCAACCATCAATCATCAGTAGACCCCTAAAGGGGAACTTTCAGCCTGTTATCCCCCACTTTCAGGGATAACTAGAAGATCATGTCTCAAGGCCCATAGGTCCTAGACATGGAGTACCGAGAGCAGGATTGACTTCAGCATGGCCCTGGAGGGCCCACCTTTTCTCTCTTCCATCATTTTTGTCCTGTCAGCAACAACAACCTCCACCACCATCGGCTTAGTCTTGTGTCAGAGAGGGTTCTTGCATCATGAGGTAATTACTTCAGGTATCATGGTATGTGTCACTATGATCATCAAAACCATTGAATGTATGCATCTGATTCCTTTTATTTCTAACAATTGCTTGGACCTTACACTTGCCCACTTGGGGGATTGACAGGATGTCCTAACAAGCATGTGTCTGTTGGTTTTGGTTAGCCACTGGGGGTTGTCTCTAAAAAGCCATCGTCCGCTCCCTTCACAGCTTCACTTTTCCATCTTGTTTCCCGCTCACCTGTCCCTTTCCACTTGTTCGGGCACTGGGTTGGCTTATCTTTAGGGTTGCACCTTATCTAGTGGGAAGAAGGGGCTAAAAGCCTAGAAGGTAAAAGCAAGTTGGTAAAAGATAAAATCCTAAGAAAAAAACCTCGAGATGCTTCGCTCAGGGATCCCCGAGAAAGCAATAATAGGCTTCTCAACAAGAAAGAAGAGGGCCCTAAAAAATAATAAAACAAGACCTAACCAGAGGATAGGGGGTCTCATCACGAGCCAGCCTATTAGGTCCATGGGTACCTAGCAGTATTGCATTTCCATCAGTTGGTTACCACGCCAGGGAAGTGACCTTTGGTTGCATGGCCAAGGGAAAGGGAGTCTCATCATGAGCCAACCGTCTCATTTCTGTGAAAGTACTTGTGGGTAACACTGTCACCACTGGTCACCACGCCAGGGCAGTGTCCCCTGATTATCTCTTGAGAAAAAAAGAAAGAAAAAAGAGCAATGAAAAATGAAATAACAAAAAGAATAAAAGGCATGAATGGGCTTGGAAAGAATTGCATCCATGACAAGTACAACTCACCTTCTACAAAGGCACCCATAGGTAACATCTTTCACCCTTGGTCCTCATTGCACCCACCTGCTTGGACATCCCTTGACCACTTCATCCACTTACATGGCTTGGAAGAGGTCTCTTTCGGGAACTTCCCTTATTCAATGGACACTAGCCCAATATCATGCCTTGCCCTTTTCCCAGACTTGTATTGTAGGTTTGTGTAACGTCTTTGAGCTATTGATTGATCTATTAGGGGTTTTATGCATATGTTTATTAATATTGATGATGAAATGTGATTGACATTGCTATGATCCCTGTGACTAATGAGCCCATGGAGGGCGTAGCTTTTGATG
>SNQJ01S0068030.1:59834-73243 GCA_010110895.2 Picea sitchensis
GCTTGTTCATGTAATGCTCCATCATCCCATTCATTCAATAACACTTGTCCTCGACCCTATTTATGCTTGTACATGTAACTTTGATTGTGATGGCAAGGTTATGCAAGGGTTCCTTATGTGTCTTCAGAGGATGGAACTACCAATGGACCGTCAACTATCAATCAAATCCCAAATCACCATGTATTTTTTACATCCACAAGTACTCTTACCCAAATAATAAGAACAGACATTTTCTTTGGCCCTATCCATGGCCTCATACAACTAGACCATTACAGGCTTATCCCCATCAACCAAGCAAAGAAACTTTACCAAAGATTCACTAATCGTGCACACTTTCTCCACTCCTTCCCAAAAGGAATCGGTTTACACTAGTTTAGCAATGGCTCTCCCATCCTATCTTTTACTATATGCGCAATCATGCCACTCATCGAAAACAAACATTTGCTTCAACTCAAATTGATAATGGAGCAAGAATGAAGAGAAATGAGGTTGTCAGGAAAACATGTGATTATAGGGTGCAACAACTCCTTGCTTCTTGTGAATTTCCTCATGAGGCTAAGAATAAAAGCATGGTTATATATGTATTTTGTGATGCTCTTGGCCTAATCAATTACCTCGTTGATAAAGGAGATTTTGCGCAAATCCTCAAGCATCGAATCAATGCAATGTGCAACACATGGAGTCCAGAACACTGTGGGGTACCTCTCCATTAGCAACTTGTCAACGATTGCATAACTAGTTGCATTATCCGTTACTAAATGCACAACATGTTTCACACCTATCTCTTAGATAAACCCATCCAACAATTCACACAACAATGTCGCATCTTTCACATGCGCCAATACATCAATAGATTTAATAAACATTGTACCCTTAGAGCAATGTACCAAGAAATTAAGGAGGATCCTACCCTTCACATCCATCCAGCCATCGAACATCACTGTGCATCTAATCGCCTCCCATGATTTCCTTGGGTCCTCCAATATAGTATCATATCCTCCTTTTTTGCTTGAAGGATTAGCCCTTGCAACTTGTCGAAGGTAGGGGCTTTATACCCTAGTCCAAAAACAGCCACAACATCAAACATTGACTAAAAAAATGGATTGGTCATTGAAATGCTCAAATGTATGTTACTCCAAAAGAGACACCTCCCCACAACCCTCATTGCTTCTTGCTTCTCCTTTCTTTCAACCAATGATCAAATGGAAGGTTGTGCCCCATTTCCGATTCTTGGAACAAAGAAATGTGAGGTCCTCACATAAGGTGAACATGTGGAGTCCCTCTCACTACCCCCTCTCCAAAATATCCTTATGGTTCTTGAGGAACTAGCCATTTTGTCGAAGGCAATTTCAAGTTTGAGTGCCACTGCATCTTCCTTCTTTTTATTCTTTGCATCAATAGCTTGGTGGGCAGCTCACATAACTTCTTGAGCAAGGTGATATTTCAACCAGTTAGTCCCTCCCTCCTATCTATCATGGTCTTGCCCACACATGCGTTTGTCCCATATTCAGGTTCACCATACTGTCAAAATGGGTCCAAAACCTTTGGCATATTGGCAAGGAAGTATTCAACTTCAAACCTAGGGCCAAAAAAGGAAAAAAAAAATGCTAGTAAAAAAACAGAGTGTTAGTTAAAAAAACATACCACTGATGGTGATGAATATTGTAATTGTTGTTGAATTTAACTCTCAGACTCAACCCTTGGTATGTCCTAATACCGTGTTCATATTCATCCTCTACTCAACATCTAGCAGTTAGCTCAAAATAAAATCTCTTTATCTACTAAAAGCACGGCTAAGTAATCAACTAAACATGCAGCGGAAGCATAAACTAGGAAAGCAAAATCTCACACACAAGACACCAATATTTTCAGGTAAACTACCCCTGGAAAAACCTCGGAGGGAAAACCAGTTCCAATATACTTTTATTAAGGTCAAATCAGGGCTCCTGTATCAGGGAAAATGGCCCACTAAGAGAAATATACATGCAGACAAACCTGGAAATTCTTGTGTTGTTGTACGACCCTATACCAACACGTTTCCCAGGGTGTACGCGACTGTCCTTCAGCAAACCCGCATACGTACACAATTGTCTCCACTAAGACCCGCGTACATGTACGAAAAACCCATATAGAAACTTATGTACGATGTTGCACTTCACTCCAGCTTCTATCCTCTGAAGCCCACCTGCAGTTGCCTCTTCTCTCTCTTCTCCTTGACCTGTATGACCTCTAGATGAAAGTCCTTCTCCACCTATCCAAGATCTTGAATCAACGTCCTTTGTGATCCAACCCTCTCTTCATCAATACTTCGATGAAATCTCTTCACCCAACCTGTGAGATCTACTCACTCTACTGTAAGCAAAAGTTCTTCTTTGCTCCTACACTCCTCACACTAGCAAAAGTTCTTCTTTGCTCCTACACTCCTCACACTAGCAAAAGTCCTTCTTTGCTATCTATGATCTTGGCATCTCACCAAAGATCCCAATATTGGCATCTCACCAAAGATCCCCAACCTTGRTCTCTCACCAAGGATCTCTTGATCTTGTCATCTCACCAAAAATCCTCGCCTTGGTCTCTCACCAAGGTCTYTGTGYCCACTCCCTCAACACAAGTGACTTCCTCCCGAAGTGTCTTCCTCCTTCACCCTGGCCTTGCTTTTATAATCATGAGTTACATTACTTCTCACACCCACTTAAGATTTAGATTGCATGCTGCATGTTCCTATATATATCCAAGGATCTCTTGATCTTGTCATCTCACCAAAAATCCTCGCCTTGGTCTCTCACCAAGGTCTCTATGTCCACTCCCTCAACACAAGTGACTTCCTGCTTCACCCTGGCCTTGCTTTTATAATCATGAGTTACATTACTTCTCACACCCACTTAAGATTTAGATTACATGCTGCATGTTCCTTATATATATATATATATATTTCAAGATAGGCTTATTCATTTCTCCCAATGGAAATTTTCCTGCATTGCTATGCAGTCCTCACCTAACATAGGATAAGTATCTTGACCAACCATTGACATCACCATCACCATTAAAAAATTATAAGATTGCTTTTATTTTTGTCCATGAGGTTTTAGTGATCTTAAGGAATGGTGCTAATTACTGGGTAATCCAGGTTCCATATGGGTTCTGTTAGAAGGGCACATTGCTTACAAGACTAGTGCAAGATAACCGGATTCTATATCTACAAAATGTGTATTATAGGAAAGATAGTCTTTGAAGTGATGGTGAACCAACGCTTCTCCATATAGGGGCAACTACTTAGACAAGCCACTGGCCGAAGAGTTGCCAGGGCTATTATGATAGCACGTTTGTACTCACTGTCAAGAGGAACCTTACAGGCTTAAAGGATGTTATATCCCTAGAATTCAGGCTTAAAATGGACAGTGGCGTGCATGCTTTTTTTTTTAAATTCTGTCAACACACATGTAGCTTCTTGGAAGCTATTTGTTGGGCATTTAGTTCAAAGCCTCAGCTGCCTGGACCTAGGAAGGGAGGTCTAACCATACCTTACATTTCTTAGTGAGGACTGTCCCTTGTTATTACTAGATTTAACAGACTGCTTCTTCTAACTTACTTGCTTACCTCCTTCCTTACTTATGCATTACAATGGTAGGAAAAGTCATGGGCTCTTCGTAAACCCAAGGGAAGGGCAGGTCGTCGGTTGGCTCATGTAAAAAAGTAGTTCTCTGTTCTAGTAAGGTACTGAAGGCAAAGGGTCGTTAAGGCCTGGGTTGAAAACAGTTCACAGGGTGTGTAAGTTCCTGGACCTGAGCTCAGGTAGGTAGGGTCCCTGTGCTTTTCTAGCATTTCAGAAAGGTTTTCGGGCTGGGAAATTGTTATTTAGTTTTGATGATAGTGGAATGCCCTTATACTCAATAATATACCAATGAGGCTCACATTAACCTGGCAATCGTGTAGGTACTGAATTTTACCCTAAAATAATGAGCAGCATGTTCTGCAATGATTCGACTGCTGACATTGCAAACAATTTGCTAAACTAGCCACTAGGGTTATAATAATTAGCTCCCCATACGACCACCATCAACGCAACCCAAAATAAAAAAACCTTAATAACAGCATTAATCGCGACAAAAACATCACTGTTTTCAAACAAAACGAGGATCTGAGCCAAAAGCTGGAGATACTTACTCAGAACGAGAACCGGAGGATAGACAGGCCGTCCAAGGAAGAAAAATGGTAGACTAGACCAAAACCAACCCAAACACCACCAAATTCGCAAAAACTCCCGTCAATAAGTTGAGAACAATAAGAAATTAAAGTGTAGCTTGGTATTAGAAGCCAAAACTGTAATCAGCCGAACCCTTTTATGGAGAGATTCGAGACAGAACCCTCGCAAGCAACAATAAATGAACAAATTTAAGAATGATAAAGCCGGTCTTTTTAAAAATGTTTATATATATCTCTTTTTTCATTTCTATTGCCTTTCTCTTTTCTTTCTTTTGTGTTTTTCATTTTTTGTTTGACATTTTAATCGCCTCCTTTCTAAATGTTTATACCACCCTTCCTTTTTTAAAGCATTTCGGAAAATATGTTCCTTTATGTGGTTTTGATCTTCTCTATTTTAATATTTTTTCAGTGAGGTTTTCATCTTTTCTATTTCAACTTAGGTGTTGTTTAAGTGTTCTAGGTTTTGGTTTTTTTCATCTGAATTTGGTGACATAAATCTGTACTAAATCATTATTTTCTATTGTTTAAAATCTATTTTTAAATATAGAAATGGATTCAAACACTCAAATTCTATAAAAATAATCACTCAAATATGTGGATCTAACAATTTTTCATTGGATTTCCTACTACTACTTTCAACATATATGAAATTTTATATAAATCTATTTTTTATCCAATTTAGAGGAATATAAATGAAATAAAAGTTTAATTTTTTTATATTTAAAAAATATATAGTTAATTTAGTTTATGTTGGTATTTTTTATTATTATATTTTGTTTTAATTTTTTTATTATGAATTTTAAATTTAATTTATAAATGTAATGTATTATATATTTTATTTTAATTTGGTGAGCTAATTTGAGTGGTTAAGTGGGTTATCCAAATGAATTGTTTATGTTGCATGTCTTGCTAGGTTAGATGTCACAATCATTGTCAATAGGTTTACACTAGGTATCATTTACAAAATGTTAAGAAGTGTTTGAGGGTTTCCCTACAAAATTTACCTTGAAAAAAAAGCATACATCTCATCCATATTAAGCTATAAAATGTATTTAAATTTTCTATGTACAAATGTGATATGTAGATAATAATAATAGTAATTTATTTTTAAGTTCACGGCCAAGCCAGACACCAAATTAGTGTATGAGACCCCCTCCGCCTGGCGATTTTACTGGTAAAATCTACGGAGGTATACATACCCTACCCCCCTCACAGCCAAGCCAAACATCAATTGGTGTATGAGACCCCCTTGTTTGTGGGATAAGGGACCCCCTCCGCATAGCGATTTGACTGCTAAAGTCTACAGAGTTATACATACCCTATTCCTTCTGGATTTCATATTTCATCACTTAATAAATAATTAAAAAAATTAAACAACAAATATAATTTGAAAACAACTTTTAAACTCTTAATCATGTCTAGAGAAGCATGAGTGTGTGTGATTTAAAAAAAAATGAGTACTCGTAATTCAATACATGTTGGAAGCTTGTCAAATTAAGATGATGCAAAGGTTGGGATTTCCAACAACCATCATATAGGCAAAAAGAAGTTGATCATCATCTTATAAATCCTTTCACTCTCATGATCATGGTTTATGTTGATCCCACCAAGTCCCAAAGACTAGTCTATTTGAGATGGGGAAATTTAAAATGGACCATGAGGTCATCACCACTTCACCGCTTTCCAACTTTGTCAAAGCACCTTTCAATGTCATTTTCATTTACAAACAATTGTGTTAAAGAAATAACTTCATTTTAAATTTTGCTATGTTGCTTAAAATAAGCAATGCCTTCTAGGTTGTTGTTGACGCTTGAATTCGTTAGGACCGAAATGACAACCTCACGAGGACATGAATCCTCATGTGTTTTTATAGAGGTGGTACTCCTCTTTGACTTATGGTATTCTTTAATAACTTTAGATCTAGAAATAATAAAGGACCTTAAGATGGTCCAATCTTTATGCTCAAATAAAGATTTAAAAAAAAATGCTTAAAGATAAAAGATTTATTTTAAGAGAATTCCTGAGAAAGGACCAGGAACCTCACACATTCCAGAAAATAAACACAATTTCCTCACATCCATCATAGTGAAAATAAAGATTTATGATCACAAATAAAAATAAAAGAAAATGGCACAGACGCATAAGAGAACTTTTATAGAGTAAAAACTTGCATAGCTCAAAAGAAGATTATGATGAATCAATTTCAAGTACTTTATACTTAGTGCTCAGAGTTATAAAATACAGTCAAAACTGATCCCGATTTAGTTCTCTTGGGATTTCTCAAAAATAATAAAGTTTGTTACAATGCTTTTGAAATTTAAAGGTGTTTGTTCAATGGACTGGGATTGGGGCTCCCACGGACCATAAAGCAAACATATACAAGAAGATAGCACAAAAAGAGAAGAAGGTAGGTGAATGTCGAGTAGCATAATCTGGAAAGAAGACAAAGAGAAGGTTACCATAATTCGGTTAAACTTTTCTATTCAAAGAAGAAGAAGAATTGGATGAATATTGATAAAGAAAGAAGAATGTGATCAGTATGGACTTACTGTGATGGTATCTCTCACTTTATCTACTTGTTGTTGCTTCCTTTATATTCTTGTTGGTTGCGGTTGGATTACTGGTCATAACTTCCTCTATTGAAATCTCGAAAATCTTGGCGATTGAAGTATTTAACCATTCCTGAATAAAGTCCCTTAATGGAGCAACGGTTACTTCTTGCTTTATCTTAATATTAAAAAGCTCCTCTTCAATTTCCCTAATATCAACGGACAAATTTTGTAATATATTTTCAATGTCTTCATTCTTATTTGTACATTCGACAAGCCAACTATCAATGTCATCGTGTGTGAATTCCATCATATTGTCGAACTTTTCAGCCGATGTCCTTTTTAATCCTTCAATCTTCTCTTCAAAATCTTGTCGAGTCATGAGCATGGAGTTTGAAAGATACTTAAGGTCTAGGACTTCAATGGTAGTTCTAGCGATGTCCAAATCAAGGATTTTTAAATATGCTTCATTTTTTCTCCTCGATAAGTTAGTCAATTGGGCTATTAGAACTTTTAATACATTAACTTGTTCTATCCAGCCAGATTTCAGTTGTTTGATGTGGCTCAGAGAAGGTAGATTTTCCTACTTTCTCGTCTGCTCTGTCATTCTCGCAACTCTAGTTGTGAACATCACAACTCCATCAATATAGAACCCTTCATCAATTTTTAAGTCTGAATTTAAATATTCCTTGGTGTTTTGAATTATTAAGCCAAGAGAAGCGAAACTCTTTTCCATATGTCGTAGTTCTACAATTAATGACATCCTCTTCTTAATATTATGGTCAACAAAATGTCGGGTGGTCGTGATTAAACTGGAAATTCCTTTGACCCTCGAACTTGATTCTAGGTTTTCTTGAATACCCTTTCCAGGATTAATCATGGCAACAGGAGAAGCTAGAATAGGTGGAGGCATGAGGGTTGCCTCCAACTCTTTGATTCTTTCTTTCAATTGAGTGTTATCTTCTTCCATGTGTACGATTGAAACATTGACGACATCTTCTATAACTCTATGAATGGATGATAATTTTGAAGGTAACATATCTCGTTTGTCAATGGTGGTCCATAGCTTATCGCTCTTATTTTTTGTGGTTCTTTCAAAAAATAATTTTTTAGACTCCTTGTCAAAAGATGCATTTTGTACAGTAAATGTCTCCTCATCAGAAAAAATTTCATCATGGATCATGAGTGCAGAGACAAGTTGTACATTTTCTCGAGATGATACTTCAACATCTAGAAAAGTAATGTTTTCAATATCCACATCTAGGTCCATGTTATCCAATAATAAGTCATCTTCCTGAGCATGTGTCGCATCCCCTTCCTACTGTGAAGTGGTTCTTTTGCTTTTGACCTTCATTTTATGGGGATTTTCTAGGTTCCCTTTAGGAGGGTTCCTATCTTCATCATGCTTGTAATTAGTGCTCTAGATTTTTTTCGCATGGGATGTTCATGATTGTGGATTTGCCTTTGGCAAGGCACTCCTCCTAGAGATAGTTGGTGATTGAGCATTTTTTTCATTCGAGGGTCTACCTCTTTCTTTATAATGTTTTGTTGTGCTTATGACAGTTTCTATGTCTTATGAATTTATGTTGGCTTCTTGGTCACTAGGATGGTGACTGTCATTTTCTTCTTCTTTACTAATGGTTGGTTTTAAAAATGCAACGCCAAGCCCAACTGAAAGCAAGTGATTATAAAAAAGGTGGTTTGGGTCGAAACCCTTGATTTCTTCTGCAAATTTTAGGTCGGAGTTCTCAAAATAAGCAGTATATTCATCAATTTTGGAAATTCCCCAGAGAAGAATATCGCCAACTTTCCATGGAAGAGGTATGAATTTTTTTTTTCATTTCTCAGACAATATATGAAACCATAATTTATATTGTGGGGCTATTTCAATGACAAACAGTTTGTCATGTATATAACAGGGAAGGAAAATGGGTTTCTCAATAGAGCAGAAAACCCCGATAATATTGTAATTTTCCATTTTTTCCAAAATTCCTCTTCCCTTCAGAAAAGATGCAGCTTCCAATGACAATCGGGATGTGTCTTCTCCAAATAATAGTTTCTTGAATTTAGATACGAAATATGAATACACCTCATAAAAATTGACCGACCATTTGCTTCCATAAAGCTTGGTACCACATAGTTACAGGGTCGACTTTTATTTTAATTCTTCGTGCAATGTTTAAGCCCTCAAAAGTATGACAATATGTAATGGCAAATATCAAATAAGATGACATGTAAAATCTTTTATCACACTTGAAATTATTGAGTTGTGCAGTGATTTCATTTGAGATTATATTCACCTAGTCGAAAATAGAATTTTCATGCACAACAGAATGTAATATGAGCAATGCCAATCAAGGAATTGTTTCTGTAGAATCATTGCGAGCAATTCGAGTAAATAACTAGGTAATTTCCTTATAGGGATACTTTAAAGAACTCACCTGAATTCTTGATACGTCTTCAGGAATTATGGTAGGGTCATGCAAATATTCTTGGAGAAGCTCCAATCCATTATTCTTGCTTTTCAGGAAGTTTCTCGCTTCCTCTTCTTTGTAGGCCAGGTTCAACTCGGGTAATTTCAGCATTTCTCTAAATATTGAAGGTGCTAACGAGATAGGAGAACTATTCTGCAATTAAACAACTCCTATGTTTTGAATGAGTTTATCGACACACCAGTTGATGACGTCCTTGAACTCAAAGACTTCTGGAACACACTTGGCAAGAACTACTCTTGACGTCCATACTTTGTCGTTTTCTCTATCCAACAATTTCGAGCAATACCAGTAGGAGCATGACCAATGATAATTTTGATCTTCTATAGCAAAGAGGTTGAGGGTATACCCATTGAACAATTGCTTTCTCATGGTTGTCCCATCGAATCCTACAAACTTTTCTTGAGCAATTATTTTGTATAGTAAAATGAACTTGAGTTAGATTTCTTTTGCGGAAACATTAACTCAAAATAACTATTAGTAGCCTCAGTAACAACATTATTAATTAACGGCCACCTCAACAAAAAAATTGGTAGTTGCGTCCGTAGCGATAATAAATGTGACATCGAAAAATGTGAAGGGACGGGTAATGGTGGAGCATCGGGGTTGGAAACTAGTATGAAAAGGCAGATATGCAAGTCTGAAAGTCCACAAGTATGGGATGGTTAAGTATCAAAAAGTATCGGGCGAACAATAGAGAGAGAGAGTGGAAGTGTATCATGACCAGATGTTTTATCCTTTGGGTTATGGAGTCGAAACAGTAAGGATGTACAAAATAAATGAAAAGTATGTACAAGGAGAAGAGAAAACTTTAGGTGAAAAAGATTTTCAAGTGTTGCCCATTAACAGACAACATTAATATTTTCCCATTCATATCTTTGAGCATATATGAATTGAAACCCAAAACTTTTTCAATGATGTACAACCCTATCCATAGTGCTTCAAACTTTGTATGCATTGACGGTTTTTCCTTAGCTTTGTTCCAGAGTAACACCAGTTCACCCTTTTGAAAAAAAATTACTGTTGCGCTCCAATCAAAATATTTTTTGACACCCTGCTACCTCTGAGATGTTCTATGCAAAGCTCCACTTCGTTCTTCTTCCAATCTCAATAGTTGATTTAATTGTTTTTGCATGGGAGTAATATCTTCAACGTCTTTTGTGTTAACTGCATAAGTTAAGGCATTTAGTTCGAGGGTAATTGGCATTTTTTCTTCTTTCCCGTAAACCAACATATAAGGAGACATCCCAATGTTGTCTTTCAGAGTCATTCTACTTTCCCACAAAGCGTCCATCAATTTCAAATGCCAATTCTTTTGATTCTGATCAATAGTTTTCTTTAAAATCTGAACGAGTGTCTTATTGGTAGATTTAGTAAGACCATTCCCTTGTGGATAATAGTTTGATGATTGTCCCATGATGATGCCATATTCTTCACAAAACTCTGTAAATTCTGACCCAATAAAAATTGAACCATTGTCAGCAATGAACTTCTCTGGAACACCAAATCTTGATAATATATTATCTTTGAGAAACTTAATCAATTCTTCAGAGTCAGCATTTTTTAATGCTACTTCTTCTTGCCACTTTGTGAAATAATTTGTAGCAGTGAGGATGATATTCCCTTTACTTGATTTTGGATTTATAGGTCCAATGACGTCCAGTCCCCATTGTGTGAATGGTTGTTCTACATATTTGAGTTGTAATGGCATTACGGATCTTTTCATCTTCCCTAAAAATTGTTGACAAGAGATACATTTTCTCACTGTAGCATATGAGTCTTTGAAAACGGATGGCCAATAAAATATGGCTCTTATTATTTTATGCGTTGTAGCAGTAGGCACAAAATGTCCCCCACATATACCTCCATGAAATTCTTGCATTAATTCTTGAGCTCTCTTTTTATCAACACACCTCAACAATATGCCATCATAATTCCTTGTGAATAAGACATCAACAATCAATGCATACTAATTTGATTTCATCTTTAATTCTCTTCTTTCCTTTGGAGTCATGGTGACAGGATATTGTCCAGACTTTAAATAAAACACAATATCTTTGTACCATTCATAACCAAATATAGGTTTTCTAATTGAAACCGAAACTACTCTGATCAAAGCATCACCGTTTGCAATTAGCTCGTGCAACCTTTTCCCTTTGATTGCTTTTAAAGGTTTGATTTCAATGTCATACTATTGAATCTTCACCAGCCAATTTGCACATTTCCCTTCTCTCAATTGTTGATTTAAAAGCATCTTAACATGAGAGGATGGAACATATGCAATGACATGAGAATTTAATATGTAAGTCTGAAAGTGTGTTATTGTCTTTACAAGAGACATGGCTTGTTTCTCCAATTATGAATATCTTAACTCATAATCATGAAGGGTCTTGCTCCTGAAACTAATTGGCAGTTCTTCACCCTTGGCATTTCTTTGAGTAAGAACAGATGCCACAACAATTTCTATTGCAAATGAATAAATGATGAAGTCTCTTTGGAAGTTTGGACTAATGAGAATCGGGGTTGTAGTGATTGCCTTTTTTATGTTATTAAAGGCTTCCTGTGTATCTGAAGTCCATTTGAATCTTTGATCCTTTTTCAATAATGAATTGATCGGTTTCACAATACTTGCATAAT
Source organism: Picea sitchensis (assembly GCA_010110895.2). Classification (NCBI taxonomy): domain Eukaryota; kingdom Viridiplantae; phylum Streptophyta; class Pinopsida; order Pinales; family Pinaceae; genus Picea; species Picea sitchensis. The sequence continues at coordinate 71,716 of SNQJ01S0068030.1, forward strand.
CAAGGACAAACCTTCGTACAAAGTTTATTTTGCCAAAAAATGACTGGACTCCTTTCTTGGATGATGGAGGGTTGAGCTCATTTATAGCTTTAACCCTCTCTGGATCAATATAGACTCCTTCTTTGCATAAAATATGACCCAATAACTTGCCTTCCGTCACAATGAACAAACATTTCTTTGGATTCAAAGAAACTCCATATAATATACATCTTTCAAAAGCTTTCCTCAGATGATGAAGGTGCTCATTTCTTGTCTTTGAATGAACTGTGAAATCATCTTGGTAGTCCACCATGAATTTTCCTATCAAACCCTCGAAGGCATGATCCATGGCCCTCTGGAACATAGCCCCAACATTCTTTAGACCAAAGGGCATCCGAGCATATGCATATGTATCCCAAGGCGTTATGAAAGTTGTATTTTCTCTGTCTTCCTCTGCAGCCAAAACTTGATTATATCCGAAAAAACCATCTAACATGGACATACAAACAGATCTAGCGACTTTTTTTTTTTATTAGTTTGTCTGTGATATGTGGGTCTAACCTGTGGCTAAGAAACCATGACTCAGGGGCATCTAAGCAATCAAAATCACCCGGGGATCGCACTCAGCCTGAGCCACACCAACCCTTAACATGGCTGGGGTTTTTGTCCCCACAGGTTTTGAACCGGTGACTTTAACATCATGGAGCACCTTAACAACACACTTCGTCACCGACTGTCCTACAACTCGGGGACAACAGATCTAGTGACTTGTTGGAGAAGGAATTCCATGTTAGGCAGAGGGTAATTGTCCTTTATACTTGATTTATTAAGATACATGAAATCCACACACATATGAATCTCCCTAGTCTTCTTTCTCACAACCACCAGATTTGAAAGCCAGTTGAAATGTCTGATGGGATATATTATTCCAACTTTCTTCAACTTTTCTAACTCAATCTTCACCAGTGGTTTCAAATTGGGGTTCATCATCCTTATCTTCTGCTTAACAGGTTTTGCTCCTTCTCTTAATGGGATGATGTGTTGAAATTGTGTTCTATCATATGCATTTAAATCATCATAACTCCATGTGAAAAAATCAAGATATTACTTAAAGAGTGCGACATATTTATCAACTTCATCAGTTGTACAATCAACTCCCAAGTTAATGTACTTTGGGGAACTATCAGTCCCGATATGGATTTTTTTCGTTTCTTGAACTTTTCGGACTGATACTTCTTCCAGGAGATTTTTGGCATGATCATCTCTTGTGAAAAGAGATTCGGATTGGACACAATTATTTGATACAACAATAATGTCATTATCTTCATCTTCATTTTCATTTACTAGAAAATTTTCTAGGTCTTCATTGTTTTCAAATACTTGAAGATACTCCTGATTATCAGGTACAGAAGGTTGAAATATTATTTTGACCTGGAAATATGTTTCACTTTGGACATCATCTGGGTTCGACAATGAAGCCTCCAGTGCTAATGAATATGCCTTCTGATTTTTATCCCTTGGAATGAACGAAATATTAAAAGAACAAAAA
>SNQJ01S0068031.1:0-22926 GCA_010110895.2 Picea sitchensis
AACAATTTTTGCAAGGGCAATAACATTTACCGTCACCCTTTTCACCCTCTTTAATTCTTTTCCCATCTCTAATGTTTTCTGACATTCTTCCCCACAGACTTATACTGAAACAAATATCTATTTTTTGTTCGCCGAGAAGACCCACAAACCCTTTTTGAAGCATTGTTATTATAGCAAACTTGTCACAACATCCGTAAAATGCAACATATTTATAGATTTTGTAACGTCGCAATTCCGACGTAAAAAAGTCCTAAGTGACCGTTGGTATTTTGACTTGGTGAACATACTAAGGTGACCATTGGAGGGGAAAACCTAGTTTCCAAAACGTCGCAATTGCGACATACATCTTCATAAATGTGGCAAGAGAGACGTTCTAGTGGAAAACGTGGCAAGAGAGACATTCCAATGGAAAATGTGGCAAGAGAGACGTTAACGTGGCAAGACCGACGTTAACGTGGCAAGAGAGACATCAACGTGGAAAGACCGACGTTATTGGGCAACATGAATTTTTTTTATTTATAAATTTCCTCTATTTTGCAACAATATGGACAATTTTGTCCATAACGCCACAAATAAAACGTCGAAATTTTTACAATATGTACTAGTGTGACTATAAGACTTGGTTAGGCATGTGTATGCTTGGAAGCTTATTGGTAAATTATAGATGTAGACCTAGGTTATAGGGGGGATCATGTTGGATTCCCAACTACCCTAGTTAGAAACTTTGAGGAGGGGTAGGGCCTAGAGGTGAGCAGTGAAAAATCACTTGGCCAATTTGGTCATATTTGGTCATGGGAAACCCCAAGTAAAGTTTAAAGGTGGGGATGTTAAGTTAAAATTGACTTGTTGAAAGAGTCAAACTTGTTTAGGTCAACAATAATGGTTTCAGTCACATGATATTAGTGACCTCTGGTATTGAGCCTGTGGATTACATGTAATGAAAGGATTTAAAATGCTGGTGATACTCCATTATAATGTGTTGATTTGAGCGATGAAGACTCACTTAACTAAGGTAAAGATCTTGGATGGCCTAGTTGGGTTTGGCCAAGGGACTACTAGATCTATTAGTTGGTTTTTCCTAGTTTGGGTTTTTCAGGATAAATTGTGTGTCATGATTTATGTGTTACTAATTTTTTTTATCTCTTGAATATTTAAAAAAATAATAGCAATAATGATCAATGATGAAGAAGGTGAAGAATAACAAAGTGACATGATGAAGATATTGAATAAAACATATATTATGTAGTATTTGATCTCAATCTCTCTTTTTTTATCTTTTCTCTTAGCCACACCCTCACACTTTCCCATCTTATCATGATCATACAAAAATGGACCTTCAAATAAAATACCATTCAAAATTTAGTTTGATATATTACAATGAAAGTGAAAGCATACAATTCTTTATTTTCTATATTAATAGATATTTTTACAAAGGTCAATCAATATGACTTTATGTCTTGTCAATCCCCTAACAAGTCCTAATGGAATTTAGCTAGATTACATATTCCGATAGGTATAATAGGGACACTTTGAAGGAATAATTAATCCCATAGAACCCTCACATGACTAAGAAACCCATTTTGTTTGGAATGAAGAGGAAATATATGGAGTCTCTTCCAAATAAACCAAAGTTAGGGAGATTTTTATTTCTTTGCTAGATTTGTAGTAGTAAAGATATCATCAAAAGTATGAGGTAAGCAAGTAAATCCTCTCATAACAAATTTTTTAATGCTTTGTATTATCTGTGATCTAAATATCATGCAAGGATGCCTCTAAATTGAACTCAATGCTAAACAAAAAAAATACTCATTACATTAAAAATATGTTTTGTTTCTTATTTTCACAATACAAATGTCAAAGTTAAATTATGAAATAATTTATTTCAATAAAAAAATGTTTCAATTTTTCTTTTCACTTACAAATGCTAAAGTTGAGTTTATGAAAGAAAAAAATGTGAAAAACAATGCTAAAGATGTGTAATATTGGACTATTTTGCATTGTAAAATCAATTAATGAAATTATTTTATTTCATTATAATATAGTTGAAATCAATGCATCAAATTATTTTGTGCTATATCATTGTAAAAAGTAATATACTATAACATTTTACATTACATTGTTGTTGAAATCATTATAAAAAAAAAAAGTTTATGTACATAAAGTTTAATTGATTTTTTTAATTGTCTTCTTAATTATTTTAACTCTTATGCATTGAGACTATATTATCCTTATTACCAAGTTGTTGGATTTTGTTATCATAACTCTTTCTTTGTATTTGTTGAAGGAAATTAATAGAAAATAATCAAGTGCATTTGATCTTTTGAGTTATATTATTACACATATGTTTCCTTAAAGGTAATCACATAACTAAGAATCATTATGTTATATATTAAATTATGTTATATATTAAGTATGTTAAACATTTTATGATATCTCATTTCATTATAAAAATATATTTTTATTGATTTTGCACTTTTTATTTTTTATTTTTTATATATTATTTAGTTCCATTCTATTCTCATTTATAATATACATAATTTTTTCAATGTAGATATTTATTTTCCAAAACTTCAAACTAAAAGTTTTATTGTACTTATTTTTAAAAGCAAGGATAAAATAAATCCTTTTTATTATAGGATCATTATGATTAGCTTCATTTTAGCTAAGTTACATGAAAGTATTTTGGAAAATGAGATCGACACATGGATAGAAAGCCACGGAAAAGCCACGGAAAAAGAGATAGAGGTCGGTCTAGATTTAGAGGATACCAATTCACTATGGACCACCTTGTTACATTTAAGATCATTGTAGAGGAGTACTGTAATGATTTAATCGATCTCCTTTGTTGTTTCATTGATTTTAGAAAATATTTTGACACTATTCCCATGAATATCCCCTCGAATAGGTAAGAAGAGATTAAAGTCTCTTTTGAGTTAAGAGGTATTGCAATAAGGCTATATGAGAAAGTTATTTCCAAGTTTAGGAACACTGAGGGCTAGTCGGAAAAAAGTAACTGTAATATAGGATTCAAGCAAGGATGTCCTCTATCCCCTACCATTTTTGACATCTATATTGATAAGTTAGAAGATTGTTTGGAGGATGCAGGATGTGTTGGCCTGACTCTTGCTAGTATAGTCATCATCCTCATTCTTTATGCTAATGATATTGTGAATCCCCATGACCTAGGTAAACAACTAATAACCCTCAAGGAATTATACTATAGCATGAGAATGACTGTGAACAGTGACAAAAAAAAGGTTATGATAATTAGATCTAAAATGATCACCTATGATACTTTTGTTTATGAACACAATAGCTTGGAGGAATTGCCTTCATACAAGTATCTTGGAATCAATATCCACTACAAGCTCAATTAGAACTATAGGAATGAAAAAATGATAAATAGAGGGTGGAAATCTTATTATCTGCTAAAAAACAATGGTAAATCAACAGGCCTTTGGATTTGGGATAAAACAAAACCCTCTTTCACACTCTCGTCACTCCAGGTATCTTATATGGATACAAAGTTTGGGGTTGCATTATAACTAGATAATCCCAGAGAAAGATCAAACAGATCCAAAAGAATTTTATAACTTATAATCTAAAAATTAAGGGCAATACAACGTATCCTATCCTCCTCATAGAAGTAAACCTTTCACCCATTGAGAGAATTTATATGATTAGATGTCTAACTTACAAGAATAAGATAAACAACATGGATGACAAGAGGCTCCTGAAAATTGTTTCAAACTCTAGCCAAAACCACCAACGGCTTAAGGGGATAGCATAAAGATGCCAAACAACAAGGAAAATGGATAAAAGGAAATTATGATACTACAAGGAGGTGATCAACCCTAATTTAGAAGATAAAAATTACCTCTCAGAAAAATGCAGGAAAATGGACATACCAAACAACCATTAACAATGGAAACTATGGATTAGAAGCTCTGCTTGAAAAGGAACCCACGAGAAGTTATAAGGCGTATCAGACATGGCATTGCGAATTCGATGAGGGCTGTCGTTTGGCAGTTCATTTCAGGCGGACGGGACCTTCTACTGGCAAACCCAGGAATTTACTCACTGCTACTCTCCAATGAATTTTCCCTGAAATCAGAATTAGAGAAGCTTATCGTTAAAGACATCAATCGCACTTTGCCATCACACGAATTATTTCAAACGGTAGACGGGCCCGACCATCGGTCTCTCCGCAATGTGCTGAAGGCGTATTCGGCCATGCCTCTGCTTTACATGAATGAAGAGGAAGCATTTTGGGTTATGGTGGCATTGCTGAAAGGCATGCAAATTCGAGGTGTGTATTTGGAAGGCCTGCCTCTACTCCACCAATATTTCTTTCAGTTCGAAATGCTTGTGAGGGAGCAGCTGCCCGAAATGGCTAAGCATTTTGAGGAACAGATGATCATGCCAGCGATGTATGCAAGCAGTTGGTTCATGATAGTTTTCTCCGCAGACTTGCCATTTCCATTAGCTGTTCAGATCTGGGATGTTTTTCTCTACGAGGGTATGAAGGTAGTTTTTGGAGTTGGCCTGTCACTGCTAAAATTCTTTCAGGATGATCTATTAAAATTTCCCTTTGAGAATCTCTTACTATTTCTGCGAGGGTTACCAAAGGAGGCTTTGGATGCGAACACATTGATGCCAATGGCCTGTTCGTTGATGCTTCAGGAAAGGTTAGAAGAGCTGGAGTTAGACAAACCATCAGCTGCAAGAGAAAATAATTCTGGTGGATGGAGTATCGTTATCAATCCAAAAGATAAAGGGTTTCGGAGTGATCAACCATCCATTTTAACAGAAAGTTGCTCCCACGAATGGATCCTGATTAATTCACATGATCAAATTAATCAGGATCCATCCATCGGAAATTAATCAGGATCCATCCGTCGGAAATTGAATGTTGTCAGGGGGTATTGTTGGAAGAAATGAAGGTTGTAGAATCACTGGTTGTAAAATTCAATGCAACCCTTATGTAATGTAAATATAGAAAGGTCTCTTGATAGGTGTACACTTATTGATAATGTGTACAATTAATTATTTTTTAATCTAAAAACTTAATTTGATGATTAGTAATAAAAGATGTTAGCATATTTTAAAAACCTAATTGGATGGCTAGCAATAAAAGATGTTAGGATATTTTTAGTGGTCCTTTCAAATCAATGGATATGATTCATTGTTCATAACTTTCTTGCATTTATGAATATATCAGTTAACTTGTTTACTTTTTCACATTTACCTAATCATATTAAGAATATATAATTGTCACTTTTAAATGATTAACAAGAATTAACATATCTGAAAATTTGTCAAGTTTACATAAACTTGATAATAATGATCCATTATTTATTGTAGCATGGGATTTTAACTACCTACGGGAAGTTCTTTTATTTTTTTCCTAAGCCTAGTTGAATTTAAACTAGTTTTAACATCATACCCCTTATTGACCCGCGACTTTGCTGCTGTGCTAGTATGATTTTCTTTTAACATTGACATCCTTAGTTATGTCAATATTTTTACATTCACATTCTTAGTTATGTGAATATTTCTTATTTTTAAGGTTGGAAATGTTGAACGATACAAAATAAAAGTTCACCCTTCAACAATTATTTGTATTACCTTTATTCATTTTTTAATATTAAATAGTTTGATTTAATATTATTTAATTTTCATTAATTAGTAATATGTATATAAACATGTCATTTTAAGATAGTATTTTTAATCTTCCACTTTTTTAGTATTTTAAAAATTTGATATTATTTTTCTTATTGTTTTGTTGAGCCTTCATTAGTGTTTACTATGAAGGTTATTAGTGTTTACTCTGAAGGTTGTAAGAGTTTCTTCTTATTTTAATAATGGTAATTTTTTTTTGAAATTTGGCTATAGTAGAAATATACTTTTGATATTATGTTGTGGTTAATGATATGTTTGTAGTAATTTAAATTTTTTTTATTCTCTATTTCTTTATTGCACCACAACTTCTCATTCATATAAGATAACTAGTTATCCATCCATCATTAAAAATCCTTTGATCAATATTATAGTTATAGTAGAGTTTGTTAGGAAGGTCAACTCCAAGATACTTGTACAAATTCAATTCTTCTACATTGTTATTGTCATACCCAAAATTAGGATTACTAGTGTTCTTGAATTTGATGATCATAACATTTGTCTTATTATTATTTATTGACATACTAGAGCTAGAAACTTGTCATGGACCTAAAATTTTCCCAAGATTGTGTGACATTGCCTTGCCTTAGCCATGGTGGTTTGACCACACCACATCTATTACAATTAGAATATTCCTCTTTACTCAAGGTCTACCCATAACTTGACCTTGAGCTACAACAAGTTAGATAGACCAAGTCTTGTTCAACTAAGTTATCCAACAAGTATCATACATTTCACAACAATACTACACTTATCCAATAATAAACATACAAAGACCATGGGAATTCAACACATAGAACATCTACACAATTTACACACAACATACGAGGTTGGAAGACACCAAGATAGTGCCTAACACCATTTTATTCAATATAGAATATTGTTACATATGATACAATGCAATGCAATGGGGAGGGAGTCACTGTGCTCGAGGATGATTTTAAGGATGGAAATTTATTTTAAAATGTATAAACCTTGGTGAATCTTACTAATCCTTCATATGCCAACTATAAATGATTGGCGATATATTTGTAAAAATATTCAAATTTTTAAGGATTTTATATATTTGTAAAAATATTCAAATTTTTAAGGATTTTATATATTTTTTATAAAATTTTGGCGATTTTTAAGGTAAAATAATTTTATCTTATAAAATTTGGGCGAATCATTTTTAAAATAGCGAATCTCGTTTTTGGAAAAACCATGGAAAATTAGCCCATGAGAGAAATTTATCCCCTAAAATCATCCCTGACTGTGCTACAAGCATCCCAATTACAATAGTACAAAGTAACCAAGGAAAATCATCTTCGTGCCTATAACGACCACACGACCTTGTACAAACAAAGCCAATAAATTCTGTAGGTCTTCCTCCACAATCATGTCCTATTCTCTGCCTCACCAAGATAATACAAGTCTCCCCATCATGCCCCTTCTTGGCATGACCACATAAATCCACACCTTGCCTCTTTGATACTTTTGTCACTTTGGTTATCTAATACAAATGTGAAGTTGGGGATGTAATATCTCTAGAGAATATCAAATAAAGATAGACAAAATCCAAAAGAATTTTATAACATATAACCTTAAAATTAAAGGTAATATACACTATACTATCCTCCTCATTGAATTGAGCCTTTTCCCTATTGAGTGTAGCATCCCTAGTCCCGAGATGCACTATGCAAGATAAAAGCTCCAAACTCTGATACCATTTTAACTAATTGATATGCTATGCATATGCACAAAATTATTCACAATAATAACAAATATACATATACAACATTGTATAGGGGAAACCCATATAGAAAACCCATAAATAATTACACAATAATTAAAACAAGTACAATAAATACACTTATCTTTTGTAAATAGAACATGAACTTTGTGCAGACCTCAGAATTTTCTCCTCGCCATAGGCTCTATTGCTCATAATCTCAACAACGTGTCACCCCTGAGCTAGGAATGCAAATTCACTTATGAAAATAAATCCTAAACTAGGCTAAGGAATCTCAAACAACAAAAATGGTCATAACCACGTGCCAACTCTAGAAGACAGCCTATAGTCCCTCATTCCCCACATGCCTATCCCACCCAAGAATGTGTTCCCTTTATTTACTCAAGAGTCATTCGACTGCCTCAGTTCCCTTCTGGGGCTTCAAAAACAGGTTGGACAGGAAGTCTCATAGCCCTGTAGCTGCAACTTGACACCTTGGGAATCAATTCCCAATAGTTCTATCACCTGGAGAGAATGATCATGGCCTAACAACTAACTTATTCAATATTCCACAAGCTTGAAAACCCTCCTCTTTAGTTCAATTTTCCCAGATTAATGGCTCAATCCAACTCCAAATACTTCCAAGTATAGGAACAGGTGATGGCATCAAGGTACAAATGATAGGAGTGATTGAATGAATTAATGATGGAGGAATCATGGGAAAATGAACTAATTGCCAAAATATATATGCATGTTCCCAACATGACACTTGTCATGTTGGGAACTACATGGCCCCCCCACATGGACCCACCCCATGGTGATACATTCCCCCTTAGGGACTTAGGATAAAATGAATATCCCATACTTTAGACTTTAGTCTTTAGGAATATTAATAAAATATCCTTTGGGCTTAAGCCCCCTTATCTTAGCCCCTTCTATAATTTGCTGGTAATATAAAGTTATACCCATAAATGATATTATGTCTGAAACATCCTTAGGTTTGGGCCAACTGATTCTAGCCTTTATTTTGTCTGAGTCAACTTCTATAACTTCTTTGGAAACTACATGTCTAAGATACTCAATTTGGTCTTTATAAAACTCACACTTACTTAGTTTTGCATATAATGTTTTTCTCTTAGTATCTGTAATACTATTATTAAATGTTCTTCATGCTCCTTTTCATCCTTTGAATATATGAGTATATCGTCTATAAATACGATCACAAATTTATCTATACATTTACTCAAAATATTATTCATCAAGCACATGAATGAGGCTAGGGCATTAGTCAGACCAAAAGTTATTATGACAAATTCTTAATGTTCGTACCTTGTTCTAAATGATTCTTTATAAATATCCTCATCCTTTATCCTAACTTGATGATAACTAGAACGTGAATTAATCTTAGAAAACATTGTAGCTCCCCATACTTGATCAAATAAATCATCGATACAAGGTAATGAATATTTATTTTTAATAGTCATTTTATTAAGTTGTCTATAATCAATACAAAGACATAATGTCCCATATTTGTTTCTAACAAAAGGTACCGGTGCCCCCCATGGAGACACACTTGGTCGGATATATTCTTTATCTATCAATTCTTGCAATTGACTTTTTGGTTCATTTAACTCTAGGATATTCATCCTATAAGGATCCTTTGAAGCAAGTACTACTCCAAGTATCATGTCTATGGAGAAATCTATTTCTCTCCTAGAATGTAGTCTGGGAATATCCTGGAATACATCTTGAAACAATATTGGAATGCTATCTAACTCATTATTACTTTCCGCTTTTTCATTATAATTTATGTGTACAACAAGTAGTTTACACCCTTTTCAAATGCTTCTTTTAACTTATAAGGATGTTATTTATCTAACACTAATAGGTCTTGATACTCCTTTAATGTTTATAATGTTACCTCTCTCATATACATAGGTAAATACTTTATTGTAACAATCTAAGACCACTTTAAAATTTTCCATCCAATCCATACTGATTAACACAACATAAGATCCTAAATGTAATATGTTTAAGTCTATCTATGTTATTAATTCATTCATACCAAATTCATAGTTTTTAACAACATCTGTAATTATCCTTTTAGTTCTTGTAGCTAACTGTACTAACCAAGACTTTTCAAACTTTCCCTTATGTAACTTACAAATTTCTATAGCTCCTAGTAAAATATAACTTAAACTAGCAGCTGGATCAATTAAAACAATAACTAGTTGGTTATGTATCATACCTTCAATTTCTACCATTGAAGTTTGATGATCTTCCTACCGGTTTTCCAAAGCTGCACTGATTTCTAGTGTAGATATTGTCAGCTCACCAACTGTAGTTGTTGCTTGTATTGTTTGCACATTGTTATTTATCTTCTTCATGAGAGGACAATCTTTATAGTAATGTGGACCACTGCATTCCCAACATTTTACTGTTTCTTTTTGGGCATTTTCTTTATTGAAGAAGGTCAATGGTTTGGTATTCTTACTTTCAGGATGATTGAAAGGCTTACTAGTTCTAAACTTATTACCTCCTTGAAATCTCTTATCAACATTTCTATTAGAGTAAGATCCCCCTTTCTTCCTAGGGTCAAACCTGCCAACCTTTTTCCCATTCCAATTCTTAGAATTCTCATTTCTATTCCTGTACTTCTCAAAATAGAGTTTATCTTTCCTCATGGTTTCTTTCAATGTTTTTGGGTTACCAAACTCAATTTGATCTTTATAAGAAATAGGTAGGAAACTCAAAAATCGTTGAATATTTGGTTTTTCATCCACAATGTAAGGCATATAACGCAAAAAACTCAGAAACTTACTACATAAATCTTTCATTGTAATATTCCCAATTTTATTTCATAGAATTGTTTGGATTTACCTTCATAATACTGTGCCAATAGGTATTGTTTCTTAAAATATCTCTTAAAGGTTTTCTAGGTGATTTTCCTTTCCTTGATACTTTTTACTCTTTTTATATCTTTCCACCATATATCTTCTTTTTCTGTTAGATTATAGATAGTCATTCGTGCTTTAAGATCACTTGAGTAATTGTAATTTTGAAAGTATTTATGCATACCAGAGAGTCATGTCTATTCTTCCTCACATGTCTCCACTTCTCCATTGAAGGTTGGTTGTTTAATCTTCTTAAATTCTCCCATGACTTCATCATGTTGTTTAGGTTTCTTTTTGGTTCTTTGTTTATGACTAGAACTACTTTCAATAGAAATTTTAGTGTCTCTCGTATCCTCATATATTCAATCTGTCTCAGATTCCATATACTCCAACTTTCTTGCTTTATTCTTTGGTTGGGATATCTTAGAGTTGATAGAACTCTACCCCTTATTTTTATCAATATTTCTATTGCACAATTTTTCTCCCATAATAACATTTAGTTCTGCTTGAGTCTTTAGACTTCTTTCACTATCTTCTCTCACAGTTTTTAGTTCTTCTCTCATATATGTTACTTTCTTTATAATTTATGAATGCCTATTATTATTCAAATCCACCCAGAGATGTCTATCATCTAAATTCTCTTTTTCAGAATTTTCTTGATGAGGTTCTTCTCCCTGAGTCTCAGGTGCTTCTGTCATTTTCCCGCAAAATCAAATTATTTTTCTTCCTAGAGGTAAGAAGAAAATCAAGACAATTTACATGTTATATTTTTCTGTGATAAAGCCCATAAAAAGGCCAAGTGATGTAACCTACAACTCCGATTCCATTATGTCACACACCTTAATTTCCATTCCAAAATTATTCTCTCTCTCTCTCTCTCTCTCTCTCTCTCTCTCTCTCTCTNATAATATTCAACGATAATAATCTATTTACTTCTCGTCATTATAATCATCACACATAAGTACATTATTCTCTCTTTACCATACAATAGTCTCACTATTCTTTCATTGTTTTGTTATAACAAGGAAACCATAGAGACTAATGAATTTCCAGAAAGTCCTTCATAACTTCTGGTCACCTATTATAGTATCCTATACTATAATGAGTTGAACAACTCAACACTTAGTAATATATTTCTAATATTTATCATAAGTCGTATTCCACTAAGACTAGATACTTGATAACCTATATATGTTTGATTTTACTAAGTTTCATTTTCTATTTGTTATATCTATAGTCATTACAATTTGAGGACATGATCGATGCCATGTATAAAGGTGTCACAAGGTTTATTTGTTTTTTTTATCTCCCTTATGGCCATACGTTCCCACTCGAATTTATATCATTGTTATCATAACTTTTAATTGCATCATACCTTACATGCATCCATGCAATTCGACGTATAAGTTTTTTTTTATATATTAACCTTGTTAAAGTATCTCATATATAAAAGGGATTTCATTAAATGCCAACCAATATATATAACATTGTTTCATTGTATCTTCCAATGTATATATATTAACGGGTTCCAATGTACAACATATATTAATCGGTTTCATTGTGTTGTCCAATGTATAACACTTGGAATAAGAAGGATGACTCATACATAAGTAGATTTATTGTATAGTTTTACAAGGAGTTAAACTTGTATTAGTATCATTTCTTAATTTAACTTCTTACCAAATTTCCTTCGTTAAACAATCTATCATATGTTGTATTTGTAATGCAACAATCCTGCATGCGCCACCTATGGGGGTTACTTTCTGAAGGATATTTTATCGCCAATTGTCCTGAGGAAGTATACATGTAGAGTCATATTTCTTACAGGTATTGGGGTTTTCTTGTCGGATCCTTAACCCTTCCGACCTCTCCCTAACTTAGCTCATTTCAAACTCTTAGTTTTTTTTTCTCTGCTCTATGATTCATCATGAGAGGTTTTACGGTTTTACAAGACCCTCTCGTGTCTTTTTACAGTGTGTAAGGTTTGTTTATCTAGAACCTTATTTAGTTTATAGTAGAACTATTTGCGTGAGAGCCATGGCATGCTGGCTTGCAGCTGGTTGGTCGATATCATCCCTAAATGGTAAGAAACTATAATATTCTTTACTCATTTTGGTTTCCTGTATGATTCATAAGTTTTATGCTTCTAGCTTATTATCTGAGACATTCAAACTGTTAGTTCAAAGTCGTGTGTAAACGTTATTTCATCAACTCTGGTTAAAAATGTCTTGGTAACATTTACCTTGGAAAACTTCTTGTCTCTATATTTATTTACTATATAAAGTTGTGACTATAAAATTGTAATTCCATTGTGGTAATTTTTCACTTCTAGTTAGCTTGTGGTGAGAAGGGTTTTTCCCTTGGACCTCGGGGAGTTATTGTTCAAACCTAATTATTCTATGAAATATGTGGTCTGAGTTACAATAACAGGTTTTACTATAGGTTTATAATTCCTTTGTTTTGTTACTCTCATTTCTAGCCTATGTTTAAAACCTTTTCAAATAGTTTATTTATCCTGAACTTAGTTAGGACTCATGTTAAAACAATTGCAGTGTTCACACAAAGTAGTAATGTTCTTTAGTTTAATATTTTGTAATTGTGTTGTGAATTAAATTCTTGATAAACTTATTCTTGGGTATTTAACTAATGATGGGCCATGACTATTGTTGTGAGGGGTACCCATAAACTATTCAACAACGTTGTACACATGGTTTTACAAAAGTGACAAAAGGAGATACCAGGGCATTCTATACATCCATGGTAAGTTCTTCTCTATTTGCATGTACAAATTTTGTTGACTAAATAAATTTGTACAACATTCTAACTTGTTCACTATTATTGTGTAGGTACCGAGGAGGTTGGTACCATGGAGACGCGGAAATACCCTTGCTTGGAAAGGTATTTAGGTTCCATTCCTTAACTACATTCAAATTTGGCATCACAACATGTGACTTCTCTGTTATTAGATTCGGTTGAGCTAGTTGACCAAAATAATTTTGTATAATCATTCATGAAATTCCATTGCATGGGACTGTTGTCTACACATTTTACAATCCTGTAATGTTAAGTAATCTGTTTACGATTCTTTTTTTGTTATACACAATTGTTATTTATATCTCTATTAAACTAGGTTTACTTACCATTGTTTCCCTTGTTGGACATAAAAAAACATTACTCGTTAAACTCTATTTAATATGTAATGATTCCCTTTTGAATATATGCATAGTGTATCTTGTTAAAATTTGTTTAATGTGTAACGATTCCCTTTCAAAATATATACAATGTATCTTGTTGAACTCTATTTAATCTGTAATGATTCCCTTTCAAAATATATACATTGTATCTTGTTGAACTTTGTTTAATATGTAACGATTCCATTTTGAAATATATATAGTGTATATTATTGAAATCTACTTAATTTGTAACGATTCCCTTTCAATTATATACATTGTGTATTGTTGAAACTCTATCTCTTCAATACAGGTTTCTTATCTGAAAACAATATCTATTTTAGTAACTAGGTTTTAACTATGAGTTTTATTGATTTGTTGCTGGTAATACTATTCTTTTCGTAGATATAGGATCATAATAGCTATTGTTTTTCCTTCACATTTTTTCTTCATGAAACTTATGATACACATCTATCTTTTCATAATAAGAACTTAAATTTAATACTATTACAATTTATTTATGCTTTTTAACCAATGAATTTGGCCACAATAACGCACAATAAAACACATTAAACATTCATATCAACATATTCATAACAAAGAAGTAAAACCTGGAACTTGGGGAAACCATACGTTGAAGACCCTTTTCTTCCCAACCTTAGACTAGAGTCTCTGTCAACCTTTTTCATCCCTGAGCTAAGCTCAGAATCCAAGGGGATGCCTACATGGCCTCTTGCATAATTTTGAGTTCAATCTTGATGCGTGTAATATTAGAAAACATCATTGTGTCAAGTCCATTTAGTGCATAGCCTTCTCGAGATATCAGGTCACATCCTAGGAATGGAATCCCATTCCCTTGTCATGACTTCTTTTTATTTTTCCTGGGACTTGTGACCCTTTTCTTGAGCCTCTTGCTGACTGACCACCTGTCAGATTTAATTCTACACCTGTGCACATATTCTCCTATAAATCTGGAATGTGTCTTTTTGAATTTGACTTAATTCCACAACTTGTCTCATTCTTTTTCCACTTGTACAACCCCTTTGCATTCCTAAATCCCTCTTTAACAACTTCTTCAACATGTGCCCCTTTTTCCACATGTGCTTATTTTCATAAAATAATAAGGTTTTACAATTCATATTTGGTCAATTGACCAAATTGTCTTTTTGGAAAAATAATTAAAATTCTAAAATAAAAGTAATATTCGAGTGTAATTACATATTAAAAAGATAGGCTCACTGACCTTTTAGCTTTTGACTCTCCAGCCTAATAAACACATAGACACTATGGCCTCAAAATACATATGTACAAAGGAACTCCAACCCAAAATGTTATGTCTCACTAGCCTATATGTACATTTACATTTACATTACAATTGGGGTTCAACCTAGGGGTTTTACATTCCCATCCCTCTTATTTATGCACTCTCCTTAGTGAATTATATACACATGGACAATCAAAACTTCAAAATTCTTCAAAAATATGCAGGTACTTTTCTTTCATAGCATCCTCGTGATCACAAGTTTCATCCTCAATACTGTATTAGATCCATTGGACCTTTACTATCCATATGGATTGATTCTAGAGATGTGTGATCTTTCAATCCAATATGCAAACCAGTTTCACTTGAAATTCACCTTCTGGATCCACCTAAATCACATTCCAATAAATGACATGATTAACATCAAGTACATACTTTCTAAGTAAATATACATGGAATACATTATGAATACACATCGATGCAGGTAGTGCAAGCATGTATGCAATAGGGCCAATCCTCTCTAGGATTTCAAATGACCCACAATAACGTGCTATTAGATTTGAACAATTTACCAAGTTCATGGAATTTCTCTTGGGATTTACTTTCAATAACACATGGTCACCCATTTTAAACTCTCTATGATTTCTCCCATTATTAAAATAATGTTTTCGTCTATCTCGAGAAACCCTTAAGTTCTGTTTTATTTTCACCATTTGTTCCTCCATTTCCTTGAGAACTTATGGCCCAACCACTATAGATCTAAAGTCTTGGGAATTTCTTCTTCTTTCATACATATCTGGTGGTAGCGAGAATGTAGATCCAATTTGGTGAATTACTGAGCACCTCTCAATTCATCAAAGAGGTCATCCATGATAGGAATGGGTAATTTGTCTTTGATAGTGAGTTTGTTGAGGGTGCGAAAATCAGGACACATGTGGCAAGTACCTTCTTTATTGAGTACCATGACCATAGGGGAAGAATATGGGCTAGTATTGGGATGGATAACACCGAATTCTAGTAATTCATGAACAATTTTCTCAATTTCATTCTTCTGCAAAAATGAATGAAGATAAGGCCGAACATTTGAAGGAAGACTTCCCTGGATGAGAGGGATGGAATGATCATGGATGCCATAGGAAGGGGGAAGTTCTTTGGGGGTGGTAAAAACAACTTGGTGGTGGAAGAGGATAGATTGGAGGTCGGGATGCACAAAAGGTGTCTCAACAACATGAATGGAGTGGAGTTGGGTTATAATTCTTGGATGACCTTTTTTGAGGAGATTTTCCATGCGATGGGAGTTGATGGTCTCCGGTGTAATATCCCTTGCCAGAGCCCCAGTTGTAATTATGAATTTTAAGAATGTTTGTTAGGTTGGTGAGTCAGGTTATAATAAGCTAGGAGGCTTAGGCGATGATTAGGCCAGAGAGCCTAGGATGCTAAGGCCAGAAGCCTATTTTGTATATGTAATTATGCAGATCATTAATAAAATTATACATTATTGCGTGTAGACCGACCACAAAGAAATATTTATGGGGGATTAATCTCCACTAGGTGGGGAAAGGGGAGGGGCTAAATGTCTAGCAATAGAGGCTAAGCTAGAGGGATTATCTCTAAATGGAATAATATTATATTATTATTTCCTAAAGGCTAAGGTTTGACATAATTTGAGATGTCCAAAGTTCTTGGGAAAGGGAACGAGTGTTGAGTGGAGCTCATGCAGCCTCAGGAAGACATGTGTCAACATGGGCACATGAAGTTTATAGCTAGGGAAAGCCAACTCGTTGAGGGTCCCCTCGCCATTTTCTCGCATCCTTCACTATTCCGTCGGAATCTAGCGATGTTAGCCACTCTAGAAGAGAGCCATACTCCCCACTGAAGCACGTACTGAGAGAGGAAGAGCCCAGAACCTGCATATATACTTGAGTTCTCCTGCGTATTTCCTGTAAATCCCGATGCACTTGTATTTGTCGGAGCCCATGCTGTGTCTTAGCTATTGAATTTTTCTACCAACACAATTCCTTGGTTGATCTTGGATTTCTACCATATTCTATGTCCTTACGCATTTTCAATTGTTACCATCACCTGTGTGTTAGCCAATTTTTTTTGTTGATATCATTCTTTTCTGTTTGAATTAAGAGTTGAATTGAAGAAGCAGGTTGTCAGGCCAGTGAGAAACTCTCCCCAGGCGAGAGAGTTTTCTTGGAAGTGAGTTCTCCTAGAGGGAGTCCCATAGAATCTACAGTACTCTGAGACTTTCAATCCAGTCTGTTGTTGAAGCCCAAGGGAAGGGAGGTGTAGTAGCCAATGGACTTGTAATAGTGAAGGTGTACCCTCCTGGGGTGGAACAGGTGTGTGGGGAGTGAGGGTCTATGGGTTGTGGGTGCAAGTGGATCCTAGGATAATATATCCTTCCTATTGTTCTGTGCAACTTCCTTGTAGTCCTTTCCAAGCCTAAAATTCCCTTTCCTGGTGGAGTTTACTCCCAGCTCGGGGGTGACCCACTGCTAAGTGTGATAAGCAACGTGGTCTATTACTGGCAGGTTCGTGGAAGGTCTACACGCAGTTGGTGTACTTCAATTAAAATATAAGTACCCATTTCTATGTTCATTTACGTGTTGTGTATTTGTACATGTTATATTGATGAGTATTGCCTATATATGTTTTTATATTATGGGTTCTTCCTGTGATTACTACATGTATGATTTTACTGTTATTTCTGCATTAATATGTGTATTAGTGGAGTATGTTGTTTGTTTATTTTTATATTATAGGTAGATGATAATTTTTTTTTCTACAAGATAGCATGGCCTGACCTGGGTGGTCGGGGGTGTGACAAAATGGTATCAGAGAAGTTTGAATTAGAGGATTCAGTCATTAGGTAGCGCTAAACAACAGGGGTTGGTTTTCAGGGAAGTTACAAAATGGTATTAGAGCCAATTTTTTGAAAATGAGCCTGGATGAGCCATGTTGGTGGTTAAAAAAACAAAGATTTCAGAGCAAATTGTTGTCAAAAGGGGAAAAATTCGAGGTTTAGAGCATCCCTGGGTGCCAAGAGAATATGTTGGCCTTGTTATGAATCTCATGAGGTATAATGGTTTATGGTTTTGTAGAAAATAAGAGAGACTACAATAATCGTGGGTTTGGAACCACAAGGTTTGAAGTTGAGCCATAAGATCTACACAGGAGAAAGACCAACATTTTTCCATCCGTCATATCTAGAAAGAGCTGCATGAGGGTTATCCTATAAGTCCTTCAAAATTCACGACTTCGGTGAAGTTATGTGTTAAGAATAAAAATAAGCGTCGAAGCCCGAACTCCTGAAGTGACATGGCATGACAACATCACCTAGGATGACACAGACTTCCTTATTCCTACCACGTGTCAGTTATAATGGAACTTTGATGACCCTGTTAAGCCCAAAAGTAGCCCGACATGTGGGGCCACGTGTCACCACCTTAATTGATGAAAATTGTACTATGTGGAACCCAGAGGGTTAATAACTTTAGGAATTCGACGTTCAGAAGATTTGAGTAGTAAAAGTGTAAAATATTTCGAAGTCTCGAAGTGACGTGGATTGTTGACGTCACTCGAAATGACATGGTCACATGGGATGTGTGCCCCATGTCAGTGAGTTAAGAACCTTTGTAAGATATAAATGCAGTTAGAATGTGACATATTTCACCCGCCTGATTGGGTCGTGTTTCGGCTTTGTGTGTCCTACCACGTGGCACCCAAGGTGGTGGCACAAGGTAGTTAAACTTGGTGAAGAAGTTAGCTAGATCAGGGTTGAATTAACTTTGATCACGATCTATCAAGATCGATGGTTAGGAGACACTAAGGATATCAAAGTTGCGTAGAAGATAATTCTACAGGGTGGTCCTGTAATCCAAACCATGATTTCCCAGAAGGGGTATGTGTCAGCGCGGGGACAATTGCGGAATGACTGACGGGTTACTCCAAAACTGCCAACCCATGTCCCTGCAATTTGAAAAGTACTAAAGTTGATGTGACATTTTCAGTATTTATTAGTTCAATCATGGAGACCATGGGACCCAGTGGGTGCATGGCGCTTGATCCCAAGGTCCAGAGACTTAGAACTCCAAAGGAATTGTGTTGCAATTGCATTGAGTCGAGAACTCCTGGAAGCTGGGGTTAATCTCGGTTGTTGATCAGGAGAACGTGGAAACCGATACCATAGTCCAGAAACTGGTCACTCAGGAAGGTTGGAGAGTATGGACAACCGAGAAATTTTAAAACCTGGAGTTCCGTAATAAATCCCAACTGTTGGTTGTTGAGGAAGTCGTGGACCATTGATCCACCCCACTTCACGAAGTTCGCCAATTCGATGTTTGGGAGAAATAAGGCAAAAAGTAGAAAGAGATTTCAAAGCTACAGTTATGGAGCCCTGAAGCTATCAAGGATCTAGATAAGAACCTATCTGATAGCACTAGGTCACAACCCGTGGTCACATGCAATTGAGGGATGAAGAAAAAGGGCTAGTTCCCAAAAATTGTTGTAAAGAAGGGAAAAGGGGTTAGGAAGGAATCATGTGGGTTTCATTTGGTTCGAACCTGCATAAAAAGAGGTATTGAAGACCTGGGAAATTTTTGATAGGGTCAAAAAAATATTTAAGAGCCATTAGCTCATAGAAAATATATCAACTACACAAGGAATGCATCACATAAAAAGCACAAGTTTTAAAGGATCATAGCTTTATGCTCAAAGCTCAGAATTGAGCAAGGAAGTAGTCATTGGAAAGATATCGGAAAGAGGATTCCAGGTATTCATCCATATTTGAGGATTTAGCATTTTAGATCACATGAAGTCAGAGAGGATATTTTTGGTGACCATAAAAGGAAAAGTTGTGCATATAATACCAAAATTGTATATCGTGGTTCTAGCTAACAAAAAATGTTGTATGTTCGTTTTTAGATGTAATGGTTACATTTAAAAAATAAAAATAAAAAAATGCTAGAGATGTATACAAATCGAAGAAAGAAGGACAAACACTATTCTTCATTTGCATTGAAATATTTCAGAAGTCACTGGATCAAATGTTGGGTTCAATAAGCAGCATGGAAACCCTGAATGAAATTCTTGGTTGGGGAAGACAATCCAGGTGACAATCTTTTGACATCAAATGTGAATGCTAGGTGGAGAAGGCCATCTGCGATACATGATAATGCATGAACCATAAGTTCATATGGACATGCAAATCATGGGAATAAGGAAGGTTTCATGGAATATGAAAGAGTTTGGAGACATGATGTGAAATCTCCAAAGGTCAGTCCTACATATTGGAGGTGTCACCTCCATTATTTATAACAAAGTACACACTGGAAGCATGGCATTAAGGTCATCAAATATGGCATGAAAGAAGTTGAATATGCATGTCAGAAGGATAAATAAAATTTCTTCAAGAAAGAAGTTGGTGTTAACTAACCAAGGTTACTTAGAGAACATGACTGGAATTATAATTCGTTCATGCAAGATATGAATCAGAGGAATCCAAATAATAATGGAATGTTGGATATTAATATCAACATAATATGTGATGGCAAGTATGCAAAGTAGACAAGGAAAGACTCATGGATGGAGTTAATTCCATGAATATCCTAAGATAATGGAAGAAGAAATCATGAGATAGATATCAAGCTAATAAGAATGCATGTTAACACTCTAGGGAGGAAAGCTAGAATAGTAGAGGATTGTTGATGCACTTCAAAGGTGTGAAGGTATTTCCACAAGAGCATGGAGATATGAAGTCAAGAATAATTTAAAAGTGAAATGACTTCTACAGAGAAATTAATAAGGAACCAAGAAGAAGAAAAAGTGTTTTATGCATGATTTTGAATGCAGAGGGGATGGTGCCTGACAAGAATTCATCTTAAGTGATATAGAGCCATGAGTGAACACCCAATAGGTTGGAGGTATCACTTGAATCTATGATGGTAAGGTAAAACTACTTTCATTTAATTTAGTGCAACTAGAAAATGGGGCATGTGTGCATCCTTACAGTATGCTAGAGATTAAATAGGCAAGTCAAGTTTGAGGCTAGCTTGAAAAGGGAAGAGAAGAGTGAAACAAAACCTCAAGTACTAAAGTATTCCGTTGGGAAAGGGCTGAAGAATTGCATTCCTGAAGAGTAACCGGATGTTGAAGAATCCAAAGTCTATAAAACAACTTGTTTTGTAATTTAATTCATCCAAGTATGAGTAGGGATAGTTGGATCTAGGAAATTAATGAAATTTGAAGGTTAATATCAACTTAGTTTTGGACTATAAATGCAAAAACATCAAAGAGTGGTTTGGCTAGAAAGTGCTCAGGTCAAAACTAATCATGTACAATGATCACAGTGAGAGCACAAAAATATTTCAAAATCTAGGATGAAACAAAAACTTTGAGAACAACAAGAAATATGATACAAGGAGAAATAAGTTCAGAATAGATTAGAAGAACCAAATAATAGAGAAAGAAGTTGTTGAAATTGTGATAGCAACAGTTGAATTAGGGTTGGTTGAACAACCATAAGCATAAAATGAATTCTTTCATGTTGCAAGTGTTGTTGATGATGTTGCTACATATGGAAGAAAGAAACACAAAGTTTAAGGTTGGTGATAGGTTTGATAAAAGAAACATGAAATCTTCTACTACCATCATCCATACAAGTAACATAAAATTTATTAATGGAAGTCATGTAGGTATGAGTTTTTGTTACTCTTATTGTATAATTACTAAAGGGAATTTAGGTAAGAATTTCCTCAACAAGAGTTATTTTATAAAATCGCATGATTATATTATTTGAATACATACCACTGGATGTGGTAAAGGATGGAGGCCTATATTAATTCAAAGCTCTTTATCTTCTAAATGCACACATTGACATAGCAGAATGTCATGTTAATTTGGTTATGGGGTGATAACCAAATAAATAAAAGATAAGAACTTGTTATAGGAATGAATGCCAGTAAGCTAGTCATGTGTGAGACCAGAACATAGTTGGATATGGCAAGGTATGGATATGGAAAGGTTATGAGCCACACAGGTACTAAAAGCTTCCTACCTTTAAATAAAACTTGGACTACAACCTTTTTGCTAACACTAATGAACACCACAGAATTATATTCTTGGTGTAGTGTTTGGGTTGAAAAGGAAGGCATTCAATTGATTAGGAAGACAATAGGAAGTGTGTGGAGAATGTGTCAACACATTGGCCATAACTCCAACTTATGGATGGTGAGATACATGACTGAGATTAAAAACATTGTCTAATTCAATGCAAGGTGCATTTAATAAGTATGCATTGAGAATTGCACTCATGCATAGTAAGTGATAGAATTGTATAATAAATGCAATGGTTGAATGTGTTTTGTAAGTACATCCATATATATTATTGCATGGAAATAATTGTTACTAACAACGAATCATTCTATTTTATTAAATTGTTTGGTAATTATGATTGAATTTATAGGTGTAGACAATTCTAAGGTCACTGCATATAGTTATGTGCATATTGCAATTGCATTATGATGTACAGGAAATACTGAAAATTTGTTGGTTGTATGTATGATGAAGCATTCCTAATATGACAACATCCAAAGAATTATGAAATAAAATTTCATGTTTTGGGGGAAAAGTTGAATTCCCTTTTGAACTTAGTTGGAGTTCCAAAATGAATTCTTTTATGTTCTCTCATGATAAATGCATGTGGGTGATGCAGATGAGATGATGTTGATTAAAGTCGAATGTTGACTACAAAGAGTAGCTTGGGGAAGATGTTGATTGGAAATCTTTGAGGGCAGCTGGAACTCCTGGAGCCACAGTGATCTGAGACTTCTTGATCCAACCTGTTGTTGAAGCCTAAGGAAAGGGAGGTGTAGCGAACGATGGACTGTGTGACAGTGAATGTGTACACTCCTGGGGTGGGACATGCATGTGGAGAATGAGATACCGTTGGTTGGAGTGATACTAAGGTTTGGTACCTTGGCCTAGACCATGTTGATTTGGATTGTGGACCATGGCTATCTTGGGAATCCATTGCCTCGATGGAGTCATAGCCCTGCTCAGAGGTGGAAGGTCTTCTCAATCAAAAGATAAGTATCAATTCTCTATTCATTGTATGTTGTGTATCTTGTATACATGTTATAATGTTATTAGAATTTCCTGTATATATCTATCTATCTATCTATCTATCTATCTATCTATCTATCT
>SNQJ01S0068031.1:22936-59598 GCA_010110895.2 Picea sitchensis
TGTTCTAATATTGCTTCCGAATGAATAGGTGTATGAGTAGAGTGTTTATGTCTATGGAGTCATAGCCCTCCTGAGATTTTATCAACTTTAAGGTCTAAGGATGGGTGGAACATCATGGATCTACAGTTAGTTGGTGCTTTCAATGAGGTTTAATTGAAGCATGCAACAAGGGACAATGAGTTGAATGCTTTCCTGAAGAAACTATATGGAATAGAGAAATTCAATTTCAACTTCAGTATGAACACCATAATTGGTGCTTGAAAGTAGAGCATCGGGTGGATAATAGGCTTCCAATAGCTAAAGATTTGAGATATTTGAAGAATTTTTTAATTATATATGTATAAACAAGATGCACTAAGGACATTGAAAAAATAAGGGGAGGGGATTGTAATATCACCCGGTAGATCCCTAGTTGTAATTATGAATTATAAACATGTTTGTTAGGCTGGTGAGATGAGTTATAATAAGATAGTAAGCTTATGCGATGATTAGGCCAGAGAGCCTAGGATGCTAGGCCATGAGCCTGTTTTGTATATGTAATTATGCAGATCATTAATAAAAATTATACATCCCTACGTGTAGATTGACCACAAAGAAAGATTTATGGGGGATTAATATTCACTAGGTAGGGAAGGGGGAGAGGCTAAATGTCTAGGAATAGGGGCTAAGCTAGAGGGCTTATCTCTAAAAGGAATAATATTATATTATTATTTCCTAAAGGCTAATGTTTGACATAATATGAGTTGTCCAAAGTTCCTGGGAAAAGGAATGAGTGTCAAGTGGAGCTCATGTAGCCTCAGGAAGACATGTGTTAATCTGGGCGCATGCAGTTTATAGATGGGGAAAGCTATCTCGTTTGGGGTCCCCTCACCATTTTCTCGCGTCTTTCACCATTCCATCGGACTCTCACAATGTTATCCTCCTTGGAAGAGAGCCATACTCCCCACTGAAGTACCTACTGAGATAGGAAGAGCCCGAAACCTACAGATATACTTGAGTTGTCCTGTGTATTTCTTGTAAAGCCCGACGAGCGTGCATTTTATGGAGCCCGTGTTGTGTCTTATCGGTTGGTTGTTGCTGCCAATGTAGTTCCTTGGTTGAGATTGGCTTGTATCCATATTCTATGTCCTTACGCATTTTTAGTTGTTACCATCACCTGCGTGTTAGCCGAATTCTGTTGTTGACATCACCCATGTCCATTTGACTTAAGAGATGACTTGAAGAAGGAGGTTGTCAAGCCTATGATCAACTCTCCCCAGGCAATAGAGTTTGATGGGAAGTGAGTTCTCTTGGAGGTAGTCCCATAGTAGCTACAATACTCCGAGACTTCTGGTCCAGCTTGTTGCTGAAGCCCAAGGGAAGGGAGGTGTAGTAGTCTATGGACTTGTAATAGTGAAGGTGTACCCTCCTGGGGTGGAACATGCATGTGGGTAATGAGGGTCTATGGGTTGTGGGCATAAGTGGCTCTTGGGATAAAATATCCTTCATGTTGTTCTATGCGACTTCCTTATTGTCCTTTCCAAGCCTAGCATTCCCTTTCCCGGTGGAGTTTAGTCTCAGCTCGGTGGTGACCCACTGCTAAGCATGATGAGTAATGTGGTCTATGGTTGGGAGGTTCATGGAACGCATGCACAAATTTGGTGTAATTCAATTAAAATATAAGTACCCATTCCTATATTCATTTACATGTTATGTATTTGTACATGCTATATTGATGAGTATTTCCTATATATGTTGTTATATTATGGGTTCTACCAGTGATTAATGTATGTATGATTTTACTGTTATTTCTGCATTAGTCTGTGTATTAGTAGAGTATGTTGTTTGTTTATGTTTATATTATAGGAAAATGATAATTGTTATTTCTACGAGATAGCACGGCTCAACCTGGGTGGTCGAGGGTGTGACAAAATGGTATCAGAGTAGTTTGAATTAAAGGATTCAGTCGTTAGGTAGCACTACCTGGAAGGGGTTTGTGGTTGGGGATGTTACATCCGGGGGGCCTGTTGTGATGCCTTGGAGCTTATATTGTTGTCCCTATTTTTGGAATTGCATGGTTAAGTCCTTAAAATCCATGAGAATGGGGCCTAGAGCGCGTAACCATTTGAAACCAAGAAAAATTTCACAACCACCCATGACTATAGAAAAAATATGGGATTTCAAGTGATATTGATCAATTTGGAGTCACATATTTTCACATCGTCCCCGGCCACATTTCATGGAACCACCATTGTCAATCATGATTTGAAAATTATTGATGACAGAGATGTAACAGTTTACCTCTTTGGCAATGTGGAAATGAATAAAGTTATGGGTGGTACCACTGTCCACAAGGATGATGACTTTCCTATTTTTGATGTAACCAATTAACTTGTGAGTCCGAGGAGTAAAGAAGTGAGTGAGGGAATTAAGTGAAATCATTGGGTTGAATTTGGGTGGTTCAAAGGGTAGGGTGAGGTCAGATGGCGGTGGTAGTTCCTCCACCAGTGAAACAACTACTTCTTCATCAGAAAGATCCTTAGTCACAACCATAAAAATCTTTTTTTCCTTACATTTGTGCCCGGGAAAATATTTTTCATCACAATTATAACAAAGAACCTTGAGTTGAATTTCAACCATTTCATCCCTGGTTAATTTATGGATCTTGAGGGGAATTGTAGGAGGAGAAAAGATAGTGGGTTTAGGGTGAGGAGAAAAGGAGGGTTTGCAGTTCTGGGAGGAGACAATCTGTTGGGCTTCCTTGTCTCATTGAGTAGCTTCCAACCAATTGTAGGCACGTTCCATGAGAACATGGGCATAAATTTAATTTTTGAGGCCACTGATAAAGAATTCCCTAAATAAAGCATCAGACATGACCGTCGTTCTAAAATCCAACTGCTCAAATGTGACAATAAAGTCTTCCACTATCCCAAACTTCTTTAACTTGGTCAAACGACCTAAATGGTGGGTGTCAGAGTCAAGCAATCATAAATTCCAGCCAAAAAATGTGTCCAAGAAACATAACCTTGCCGTGCCTTCTTTCACCATTGCCACCATTGCCATCATTACGGATCTAGATATAGGACAAAATAACAAATCTTGGTTAAATCATCAGTAATGCCATGCAAAGAGAAATAATGTTCCATTTGGGTGACCCAACCTATGGGATTTGATCCATCAAATTTGTTCACCTCAATTTTGGGTGGGAAGAGGTCTAAAGAAAAGTGGATAGTATGAGGACCTTGGTAATGAGAAGAGTCATGGTCATCTTGATAAGATGGTTGTTCAGAAGAGGAAGGGTTCTAGAAACGACCCATGAAGTGTTCAAAGGTGGATTTGAGGCCTTTGAGGTCTTCGATGTGGGAACATTTTTCCTTGAGGATATCAAGAGACAAATTGATTTAGCTATTTTTGGTAGTGATATTGTTGATGTATTCCGTGTTCTTGTGGTTGTCAACAATCAAGGAATTGAGTTCTTGAGCTCTTGTGGTAGCCATTTTGGAAAAAATGGGCAGACAATTGGTATAGGGGAAAAAAAGGGGTCTGGAGGGTTTGGTGGGACCATTGAGAATAAGGGTGTCAAATGATAGGTACCACTACGATCAGATCAAAAAGGGGGATCCAATGGGATATGGGCCAAATAAGGGTGTAGGAGAAAGGTTGGGTCCACAAAACAAATTTTGGTAAAAATGATAAGTATCACTAGGATTGGGGAAAAGAGAGGAACCTAATGGAATAGGTCCCAAATACGTGTGTCAGTGGGACCACTTTGGCCTGAAGAATGTTGCAATGATGAAATACCCAAATGCTTAACAGGAAGAAATGTGTAGTAATTTCGCAACCCGAATGCAAAAGAAACAGTTGTGTGGCAATAGATCTTCTATGTTTTGTTTTTTGTTTCCACCCCAAGGGTTAGGGTATTCAAGGGTTCTACAAACAAGGGTTTTCCTTGTGCTATAGCTCTTTGATATGTGTGTGGGGTCCAACAATAGTACTCATCCCAATATATTAGGGCACCAACTAAGGAGGCTAGACCGCGCCCTTATCCATACTACCCGACTACCCAGGTACTAGATACGATATCCTTAAGTGATTTCCTCGGTGGAACTATAACATTCAGGAGATCGATCAGTTTATCTATGGAGGCATTCAGGAGATCTAGGTCAATCTGTATACAGGTGTTGGTTGATGCGCTACGACTTGAAGGGGTACCAACAAGGGTTACAAAGGTGGCCAACAGATGTGCGTTTAAGTACCACTTGTATTTCCTACGTGTATGAATCCTTGACTGTGGTTTTATGCGCATAATGATAGATCTCTGTATCTTTAAGATGTTGGAATACGTCTCTACCCTGAAAAAACATTAACCCACAATTTTCTATCAGGGAAGGTGCTCTGAAACCACTTGTAGTATTACATATATAAAATAGTATAAAGAACATAAATAATTAGCTAGAAATGGTAGACAAACAATGATATAACCAGAACAATACCACACTAATACCAGAATAATACCATAATAACACCAGAAATATCACTTTGACTACTGAGAGCAATGTTCACTTGCCTCTTCAAGGGGGAAACCTCCAATAGAGCAGAGCTCTATTACAATAATATCCAAGATAAGATTTCTCATACCCTCTACTTCTATTTATACTAAATCTATCTATCCAAAAGAAAAATCTAGAGGAATATTCTTCTAGAAGTGGAAGCTTCTATTAGGTATTCTTACATTTGACTTATTCTTCCTTATTGCTAGACCTTATTAATATTGGCCTTTATTACATGGAATTATATTATTCTACCTATGTGAGTGGTTAGGGAGGTTATGTCCCTAACACATTGGGTACCTACCTAGGTACCCCATATTACCTCCTTAGGTATACTACTTTCCATCCCCCTTCACATGTTTCATCCTCAAAACATGAGAAGAAGCCATACAATATGACTGAATAAGCAATGTAGCCAACTGGTACCAAGTATGACCATCCATCCATTCCAATGGAAGTTGAACATGATTCCATCTGCTACCTTGCCGCCCTGATCTTGATCTACATTATGTCAATGTTTCCATGGGATTAGTTCTCTAGCCTAATGTCTTCCTGTAGTGCTAGTAGGTCTGCATGAACCTCTTGATTAGTTTCCTTTGTGGTTCCCTACTGGTGCATAAATGTGTTGATGCACACATCCTTTCCTTGATGACTGTTGTTTCTCTATATGATGTGGATGACGATTAAAAAAAATGTAGGAATCTATTCTTTTTTCTTCAAATCTGCAACACTTTGTGCCTTTGAGTCAATTACCTCCTTATATTCATGATTATGTCATTCCTGCAGTTTTGTTTCATCTCCTTCTATAGACTCTGCATCTGATTCAACTTCAAACTCGACAATAACTACTTTGCTGGACTTCGTGGGACCATGTTTTTTATTAAGAGACACATATTGCAATGTGATTTTATTTTTATTGTACAACAACTTCAAAAACTTCTTTTGCACAATAATATTCATGGTACCTATTATTCCTTAACCTTGTTCTCATTGATCGGGTGTCCTTAATCCTTGTTCTATCCATTTTTCATGATTCTTTGTTAAACTTTGTTTTCCCCCTTGGATTGAAAGCTTGTTTTCATTATTTTATGCCCATTTTAAATATTTTTAATTTTTTAAATATTAGGATATGATATAAAAGTATTTATATCACATCACTTGTCCTTTCCTTCATTTGAATTTTCAAATTTATCAAAGTGGAAAGGGCGTTGCAAGAATAATGCTATTCTTGTAGTGCTAAGAGTAATGATAGTTCTACATGTGCCACCTTCTCGAGATCGTGTTTTAACACTCAAAATCATTGCTAGAAGATATACATATCTCGATATGATCTCTTTTAGGTTGTAATTCTCATGATGAAAACTAACTCGAAGGATCGAAATGTACTCGCCACCTTGACATCAAATCAAAATGCCTGATTATTATTCCATATGAATGGAATCGTAATCCGCCTATTTTTAGTATGTATATCATTCTATACATGCTTTGCAGGTAAATGTATAACTCTTATACTTCAAGAGCCCTCGAAAGTTGGTGATCAAACCCTCAACATTCTTAGAAATTTTCTACAGAATTGTACCAGTGTCATGGCGCCCAAAAAGAGTGGTTAAATAACCAAGTTGGAACTAGAAGGGAAACAATTACTCGAAGCCTTTCTTCAGATGGCCCAAAAGTTTAAAGACGTAGGATGGTTTGAATTCTTCTTGATGTTTCAAGGTCGTGAGAAGCATATTTATATGACATTTGCACATAATTTCGATGGTTTTGAATTTGTGGTTGGTAAACTCCTCATGCACATAATAGAGAATTCCATAGCTAAAGCTTGCAAGTTACCAGTATATGGGGAAAGATGGTGGAAGAAAGAAAATTTAGTCATGGAGTTTGTAAATCATTTTTTAATTCCAGAAAATAAAAACCCCAAGTGGAGCCAAGGCATCCCACACAACTGGGTGAAGAAAGAATGGAATACTGCTTTGTTGAGCATTCACAGGTACATTACATGTGAAGGCATATTTTATCTGGTTCATATTTATCATATCATACTGTTAATTCATGTGAATGGTGATTACCCTCTTAATATACCTTATTTCCTATTAAAAATCCTATCTAATATGTCTAAGAGGATTCAGTCACATCCTCCAACAACAAAAAATAGTCTTTTTCATCAAGGGTTGATCAAAACGTTGGTATTCTTTTCTTTAAATAAAGTTCAGAGGTCTTGGGACTAGTTAATTCAGTCACTAAAACCTAAACCACAACAAACTAAGTCTAAAAATGTTAAGGAGAAGAAACCTGGAAAAGGTAAAAGGGATTCTCAAGCCACTAAGGTTTTGATGAAAGAAAACTCCTCTGCATCCAGGATAACTTGTGCTGGTAAAAGAAAGTTACAAACACATGAAGAAATTGGTGATTTTCCTATGGGTAAACTTAATGAGAAGATCACTACATCTAAAGGTAAAAAAATTAAAATTGATGAAGGGACTGATATCCATTTTGATCTAGACATTAAAAAGGAATCTGATGAACCTGAAGATTACACCACAAGCCCAATCCAAAGTCCATCTAAACATAATAAACAAGCTATAGGAAAAAAAGTTTCAAAGGGTAAGAAATAGAGTAAGAAGAAGACACATGTATATAAATACCCTAGAAGAAATTATACTAGGGATGCAAACAAATTCAGGCTGAATTCAAAGGCTATGTTTCATCCTTCTATCAAAAAGGAAAACCTTATTATCATAGAAGACAATTTAGAAGATACTAAGAAATAGATCAAACAATAGACCTTGACATCTTCTTCACACATGTCAGAGGAGGAATCTAAAGAAGAGAGGGAAAAATGTGAAAAGAGAAAACAGATTGCACAATATTCAAGGAGACCTGTAACCATGGAAACTAGAAATTCAACTTCAATCACTAAATCTACATTCAAAGGAAAAGATGTAATTAATGATGAGAAAAATGATCTTTTTACAAAAATAGACCAGCTACAAGATCTTCCAGAAACCAGAGACTCAAAAATCAATGAAGAAGAGGATCTTAGCACTGGGATATCCTCAAAGTATGAAATTAAACTAAGGAAACCCAAAGATTCCATAGATTTGAACCTACCTTCCCTAGTAGAAGAATATATAGAATTCAAGGTGGAACCAAGGAAAGAAAAGGAGAGGGTAAAAGAGTTGTAGGGTATTATTAAGAAATTGAAGAAAGAAATTTCCTTTGTAGAGAAATGGAATGCTAAACAACAGGAAAAGATACAAGAATTCAAAAAGAAGAGGAAAGAGAAGAAGTAATTGCTAAAGGACGTAAGAGAATCCAATATAAGATTGTATTGGCATAATGTGGTGCCAACAACTAAGCTCAAACATAGGGACACTAGGGCTTCTACAATTATTATACAATGACAGTCCAAGGAAATTCTGCCTTAGTTTTTGATTGCTCAATGATATTACCAAGATAGTAAATATGAGAATTTTGGTTCTTAGTGCTTCGTTCAAATATAAAATTTTGGTATCTTAGATGAACTACTTCAACAACATAGTATTCCTCTTTTTATGGGATTTGCAAAGCTTCATCAAGTTGTCACCTAATTTATATTCAGATTGATTGTTAAGCATACTACAGTATGGGAATTAGAAGTGCTCCTATGAGATTTTATCTCCTAGGAAATATTCAAATGAAATGATCCTATTGTAAAACTGTAATCTTAAAAACAAGATCTACAGGAGTAATTTGTGTTCTTTAAAAAGACATTGAAAATACTGTATGTGGGTCGATTAGTTTGGGAATTCAAGGACTATTTTTGTAAAGACTCCACTATAAGACAAAGACAATATTTTCATATTGGAAATAAATGGAAAAGGAATTTTGATGGTCATATCTTCTTTTCATATTATTATCTATTTATTTTCTTACTTGAATGCATTTATTCTTGATATGGGTGGATATTGGTGTCCACCCACCTATTCCAACTGGCTACTCGTGTTTGTTTTTTGTTCAACACGTTCTTCTATATTGATTTGTAATTGTGGGTTCTACACTTATGGGTCTGTCTCAAGCCCCACACATCCTCCAGGTGGATACAGGTGGCCTCTCACCTAATCCAATTGGATTATATTGTATGTTTTCATGTCAACACATCTTTTTGTACTTCCAGGGTCGTTTTGGGGCCCTGTTTTTTTTTTCTTGCCATAGTCAAAATGTAGATGGAGTTAGATTTTTACGGAGAAGTGTGTAGTTCTTTGAAAGAGATTTCCAATGGGATATCACACACCTAAAATGTAGGTCATATGAAAAAGTTATGACCCTAGGAAGTTGAGGTACCAAATTACACCAAGTTACCCATAGGGCCCACATGAATTTTGGCGTTTCACCTTCTAAGGTTAGGGTTTTGGATGTCTAGAGTTTGGGAATTCATGAGTAATACAAAAATGCTTCTGGAGCCTCATTGTAATGGATTCTTCTCAGATGGATGTGCGTAGAAACCACATCTCTTCTCAGAGATAGCTACCACCAATCAAGTAAGTGTTTCAGTTCTGCAGTTTTACAGTTTCAACCTATTTCATTATTTAATAGAAGATATTGTTCACTAGATATTTTGGTTATTCTTCATATATTTGTGTTACTTTATTCAATATGTTAATCAGTTTGTTCCTCTCCTAAATCCGGATGAGTGGTATTCGAGTGGTTTTCTCTTCATTTATTTTTCTTTTTTCATGTCCTTGACAAGATCTGGGTACAAGAAGTTGGGACTCGAACCAATAGATCCATTACAATATCGGTCGCACTGAGACCAACAAAAATCCACGGGGGACAAAAAGAAAGATGATGGAGTAGGAGATCCTATTAAAATGTTGCTCGAGGAAGCCCTCACATGACAAAGGAATGAAATTATGGACAACTTCGTGCAAATCCTTCGATGGTTTCCCATAGGAGAAGCATCTTCATCAAGAAGCCATGCAACCCCCTTCAAGGTACACGCAAATTTTGATTTTCCATTATTTGAAAAACTGATAGATGAAGATGTTGTATATAAATGGTTGAATCTACTCGAAGGATATTTTTCGGTCCACAATTTTTCTGATAAGGAAAATATCACTTATGCACTCCTCAAGGTCGTTCCCCATGTTAAACATTGGTGGGATAATTACCTTGAGCAAAGGGTAATGGAGGAATATATAATGTTTGTGGTAGACCCTACATATGATTCCTTCCAAGACGCCATTAAATAAAAATACTACCTTGTTGGAAGCTATGAGGATTAGTACACTAGATGGACCACCATACGTCAAGAAAGGGACCAGACAATACCATATTTCACCAATATTTTCCATACACTACATACCAAATTGGGTATCAAATAATCTGAGCGTCATCTGGTGCTCAAATACCATGGTTGTTTGCATAGATACACTCAAACAAAAATGGAGTTCCTGGACATCACCTCATTGGGAATGACTTATAAATATGTTTTCAATATCGAGAATAAATTTAAGTAGAAAATGTGAGAGTTTGGATCTGCAAATCCCTCATAGCCAAAGCAGGGAAAAGGTATCCCCAACCCACACAGCAAGGGACGAAGTCGAGATGGCTGCCCTCAGGACAACTAGTCCAAGATACAACACAAAAAGGGAAATGAGAAGATGAAGAAGGACATGGGAAATTGGTTTGAGTACCATAAAATCCCTTGGCACAACATCGAAGAATGTTGATCCAAGCAGTCCTTCGTGGCCGAGATGAAGGATTCTGATTCCGAGGCCGAGTCTGATTTTTATTCAAATCTTGAAGGAGGGAAGTAGATTATTGATCTTGAACCCAGTGCCACTGTCAGTACCACCAAATTTTGGCCAAGCAAACTAGAAGAACCAGAGGAAGGGGAAAGCCTCTTTCACTCACAGATGTGGGTAAAAGGGGCTCTACTTCATTTCATTGTCGATTGTGGTAGTAAAAAAAACCTAATTTTAGCAGAGGTTTTCAAGCGGTTAGACTTGCTAGCAATACTGTACCCGCAATTGTACACCATTCTTTGGCTTCACCAAGGAAGAGATCTTTGTGTCAACCAATATTTTTGTCTGCCCAATGACATCAAGCCTTTCAAAAGTGAGGTAGTGTGTGATATTTCTCCTCTTGAAGTTTGTGATGTTCTTTTAGGAAAACCATATTTGTGGAAGAGTCATGTTGTGTATGAGTCTAGATCCCGCAGTGTTATTATTACTTTGGGTAGACAATTGTACAAGGTCCTAGAGGTAGCACCGCCTACTTCTATTTCTTTAATCTCTGTTAAGAAATGTAGTAAGGTCATTTCATAGAACAAGAATCTTTTTATCTTTGTGATCCATGCTCACAGTAAGCAGAAGGTCGCCGCCACATCTGTGGGCTCTACACAGTGCCTCTCTTTGAAGCAGAAGCAAGTGGATGGGATCGTGGAAGAATTCAAAGACATCTTATCCTCACCTACAGAGGTACCTACACATTGCCAAGTCAAGCATCCAATTGATCTGACCCCCGACGCACCTCTACCTAATGGACCAGTCTATTGATGCTCGTTGATGGAAAATGACGAAATCAGGCATCAAATACAAGAGCTTATTCAAAAGGGGCACATCAGACCCAAACCCTCCCTTTGAAGAAGCCTGATTGTACTAGTTCAGAAGAAGGACAGGACTTGATGACTGTGGATTGATCACAGAACCTTAAACAAAATCACAGTCAGGAACTGCTACCCCATTCCCAGGATTGATGACCTTCTTGACCAACTCAAAGGGGAATTTTTTTTTAGCAAGATTGACCTAATGTCTAGCTACCACCAGATTCCCATCAAACCAAATGATGTATGGAAGACAACCTTCAAGTCTAAATAAGGTCTCTACAAATGGCTATTCATGCCCTTTGGCTTAACAAATGCATCCGCCACTTTCATGAGGTTAATGGATGATGTATTGAGACCCTTCACCAAATCCTTTGTGGTAGTATATTTGGATGACATCCTCATCTTTAGAAGAACGTGGGAGGAGCACATGTGACATATTCAATAGTTTTTGAGCACTCTGCGATAGCCCAAGCTTTATGCCAACTTGGAAAAATTCTCTTTTGGTATGAAAAGGGTCCCATACTTGGGCTACATTTTTATGAGCATGGGGTACATGTTGATCCAACTAATATCCAAGTCATCCATGACTGGCTAGCCCAGATCACACTGATTGAGTTTCATATCTTCTTGGGACTAGCCAACTTCTACCGATAGTTCATGTTGGGATTCTCCCATATTGCATGGGCCATGAGCCAGGTGACCAAGGGCGATGGCAGGGCCCATTTCATGTGGGGGAAGGAGAAACAATGAGAATTCAATGATTTGAAGCATTGCATGTGCTTAGCTCCAGTACTTTCCTTGCCTGATCTGCAACAACCATTCAAGATTGAGACTGATGCATATGACTATGTTGTGGGTGCAGTTCTCACTCAAAATGGGGATCTGTTGACATACCATAGTGAGACACTCTCCAATATTGTCCGAAAATACCCCTCCTATGACAAGGAAATGTATTCCATTGTACAAGTTTGTCATTAATAGAAACACTATATTCTCGGGAAGGAGACAATCATACACACTGATCACAAGCCTCTGTAGTTCATATAAACACAAGGGAAATTGCAGAATGACCGCCATCAGAAGTGGTCCACCTACCTGCAGCAGTTGCATCTCAACATCAAGTATAAGATAGGTATCTCCAATCGTGTCATTGATTGCCTCAGTCGGCCTCCTATGGCTTCACTCACCAGTGTACTCCATTTCTGTGGACATGTGATGTAGGAGAATCGTCATCAAGGTGCAAGTGGAAGACAACTCAACACCCTAACACACATTTTGAAGTGATTTTCGAATATTAAAGATGGCATGTCATGAAATACCTTGAAAAGATTGTATTTAAAGAGCATCTCAAATATTTTAGGAGATGAAAAATTGCATGAGATTGATGGGGAGTGTATTTTCCTTTAATGTAGTATCTTGCAGTATAGATTCAAAGCATTTTCTCTTATTTGTCTATCTCGAACATTTATTGTAATAAATCCTTAGTAGTTGAAAAATTTTATTTTGATAGGATAGCACTAAGGTAGTTGGAGGGAAAATATCTATGAGATATTTTTTATAAATAAACGTAATGTATGCCCAAATGAGGCCGTTGAAGATTATTGTAGCTGAAGGTTGATGAGAGTTGTTGTTGTTGTTGCAATTTAGTTGAAAATTGCAGAGACTAGTTGTTGTTGTTAAGAGAGTTGTTGAGATATGTTGAAGAGCATTGTATGAGCCCATGTGCATATAATTTGAATGAATATAATAGAGAAGCATTGATCCACATGTTTTGTGTTGTTGCTACTATTTCTAGTTGAATGAATGAATGGTAGGCTTTCTGTTAATTTCAATTCTCTATTGTTACTTGTTCTTATGTTATGAATGCATTTATATGGTTGAATGTATGAATATGTGAGGATTAGATAAGTTTCAATTTTTTCTCTTCTATGAGCCTGTGTAAGGAGTGCATAGTGTCCACAAAGTGTGCATTGCCAGAGTCTATTTTGACTCAGAAGCTCAGAAGAGATAATGTGGAAATTTTGTTTGCAAGGAGTGCATAAGCATCCACAAGGTGTGCGTTAACAGAGTCTGTTTTGACTGAGAAATTCAGGAGGGATAGCTTGAAAGTGTGCATAGGAGGAAATGCACTCAGATACATATTGTTAAGGAGGAACAATTGAGCCATATAAGAACTATTTGAAGGAGTGCATAGTTGATCCGTAGGATCTTTTAATGACTATGGTTGAGTTTTAATTTTGCATGTGTTAATTATCTAATTGAGAAGCTTAATGAAAGAATGAGGAAAGAAGAGGAATTATGAAAGCCATATACACATATGCAGATCTAAAAGGAAATAATAGATAGCAAACCATAACATGAGAATTGATAACAGAGTTCGACACAAGTTTGCCTACGTCTCCGGGCCTGTCTCTGTGGGGGAGGCTTCTTTATTTATGTTCAAAAGCTCAAAAGTACATCTCAGCAATGCCAATTGGCTACAAGACTGATCTGGTCATGTTCTTCTAGATCTCTAGAACCCTGCAAAGAAAACGACACACAAAACAGACGTCCGAAGCTCCCAGAAATGGCCCGCAAGCGTCTGCTCCTCAATAGCTTCCCTGCATAAAAATGGCTTTGGCTTGGCTTCCCTTCAACATAAATCTACTTTTTTTGTCCCTCCATGGCCTCAAATAGGCCTAGTTTATATAGATCTGATGTTGGTTATCCATCCCCAACTTCCTCCCAAAATTTGGGCTCCAAAAATGCCCAATATCTCCCAATAATGGAGAAAATCCATTAAAAAGAGGCTTATAATCAATTAAAATCAGAAACTATAACAACAAACCCACTTTCGTTCAAAATTAGGGCCTATCCCCTTAGACTGTGCACGCACCCCCTTATTCTCGGTCATATGGACTATATTTGGCCAAGCGTTGGCCCTTTAGTTAAGTTAGCTCCTGGTCGTGGGACGCATTTCACGTGACCTATGGCTAGTGGTTACAATTTTTGTATGCAATTTTATGGAGCGCCTGACCCTTATGTTTTGGCCGCATGTAGGTGGATAGACCATGGGCTGGGGCTAATCCCCAACCCCCTCCTTTTTGCGCACATACAATACCATGCAGTATATTTCATATTGTGGGTTTTATAACATAAGCAATAATTTGGCGCATTGGTAAAGGACCATTTCTTAAGGTGTTGGGCTTGGTGGTGGTCGTGGGTTCAAAACCCATGGACCCCAAAACATTTTTTGAAACATGCCACTTCAACTAATGACTGGGTGCCATGTGGCTGCCCATGACTGGGCCATGTGGCATCTCCCCATTCGACAGATTAATGCCACTTGTCAACTATTGACTGGTCCAGTTGCCTACCACATGGCTGCCCTGTCAGTGAACCTTCCCAATCACCACTAGCCAGAGAGTGCCATGTCATATTCTACATAGTCAGCATGTTGATGTCATGCTAACATCAACATTGACTTTTTGACCAGTGGACCTTTGACTTTTTCCCTGTTTGGGCTTCCGATCAGAATGCGATAACTTTCGCATATGAAGCCCATTTGACGAAGTAAATATATGGTCGGAATCAAGAAGACGAGACGGATGCAATGACATTGGTTTTGTCAGATTCTGAGCACTTTCATTTTTGGGCCTTTTTTAGCCCTGTCAGGCTTTTGGATCCGATTCTGGATCACACTTCCCCACTAAAAGACCTTTTGGTTCCCAAAAAGTTATTGGCCAGTCAACAAGCTCGGGATAGGCCACCCGACTTGCTCTCTGTCTCTGAACTCTGTCCTGTGCACCTGTCTCATCAAGATCAACTGTAACAGAATCATGACAACTGACAATATATTGTTAGCCACTATTTTTTCTACATGGATGATAGTGGCTAACAATATATTGTTACATTCCCTTCTTTTCTTTGAACCACTTTGGCCTCTTCTCAGGATGCAACTGCCAACATTTGTCCTCATCATGTCCCTCTTTCTTTCAATGCTTGCAAGAGGGCTTTCCTTCCTTCCTCGTCATTGCATTTTCATTCTTGCCATGCCTTTTCCTCTTGTCCTCTTTCCTTGAGGACGATGATTCCCCTGATACACCTACTTTCCCTGCTTCAATATACATAGCTTGAACAGAAACCTCATCAAGGTTAGTGGGTCCAAACATGAAAACAATGTTTCTAATATGTGCAGGTAAACCTCCTATATACTTTANCCATCTGCCTGATCCAATTGTCAAGTTTTTCTGCATTTACTTCACCATCATATATGGGCAATTCAAATTTAACATCAAGATTTAACAATGGCATTTCATTCTTATTCTTATGAACATTTTTCTTTCCATTAGATTTAGAACTTTAACTTGAAGAAGAAGGAGAAGAAGGAGGTGTTGATGGAGGTGAAGGAGGAATCTGAGGATGGTCCTCTTCCTCTTCACTTTTTCCCTTTGAATATTCACCCAAAACTAGTCTCTTCCGTTCCAAGTAATCCTCATACAAAACTTTCACCATCTCCGACATATCAAGGAATGTTTTCTGGAACTCTTTCTCATCCTGAGAAATCCCTTCTTCTAATGCCATCTTCTTGATGTGAGAAGCTCTCTTTATCAATCCAATTAATGGATTCTTTGCAACAAGATCGCCTTCAACACGCTGTAGCTTTTCCCTGGTTAACATGCAAAACTTAAATCCAAACGTCAACTCGCTCTGATACCACTTGATCCATAGGATCTTTTAATGACTATGGTTGAGTTTTAATTTCGCATGTGTTAATTATCCAATTGAGAAGCTTAATGAAAGAATGAGGAAAGAAGAGGAATTATGACATCCATATACACATATGCATATCTGAAAGGAAATAATAGACAACAAACCATAACACGAGAATTGATAACGAAGTTCGACACAACTTTTCCTACGTCTCTGGGCCTTTGTCTCTGTGGGGGAGGCTTCTTTATTTCTATTCAAAATCTCAAAAGTACATTGCAGTAGTGAAAATTGGCTACAAGACTGATCTGGACATTTTCTTTCAGATCTCTAGAACCCTGCAAAGAAAATGGCACGCAAAACGGACGTCCGAAGCTCCCAGAAATGGCCCGCAAGCGTCTGCTCCTCAATAGCTTCCCTACATAAAAATGGCTTTAGCTTGGCTTCCCTTCAGCTTAAATATTGTTTTTTCATCCCTCCATGGCCTCAAATAGGCCTGGTTTATATAGATATGAAGTTGTTTATCCATCCCCAACTTCCTCCCAAAATTTGGACTCCAAAAATGCCCAATATCTCCCAATAATGGAGAAAATCCATTAAAAACAGACTTATAATCAATTAAAAATCAGAAGCTATAACAACAAACCCACTTTTGTTCAAAATTAGGGACTAGCCCCTTAGAATGTGTGCACGCCCCCTTATTCTCGGTCATATAGACTATATTTGGCCAAGCGCTAGCCAAAAGGCTAAGCGTTGGCCCTTTAGTTACGCTAGCTCATGGTCGTGGGGCACATTTCACGTGACCTATGGCTAGTGATTACAATTTTTGCGCACAATTTTATGGAGCGCCCGACCCTTATGGTTTATTTTCATGTAGGTGGATAGACCACGGGCTGGGGCTAAGCCCCAACCCCCTCCTTTTTGCGCACATACAATACCATGCAATATATTTCATATTGTGGGTTTTATAACATAAGCAATAATTTGGCACATTGGTAAAGGACCATTTCTTAAGGTGTTGGGCTTGGTGGTGGTCGTGGGTTCAAAACCCATGGACCCCAATTTTTTTTTTGAAACATGCGAATTCAACTGATGATTGGGTGCCACGTCGCTGCCCATGACTGGGCCACGTGGCATCTCCCCATTTGACGGATTAATGCCACTTGTCAACTATTGACTGGTCCAGTTGCCTGCCACATGTCTGCCCTATCAGTGAACTTGCCCAATCACCACCAGCCAGAGAGTGCCACATCATATCCTGCACAGTCAACATGTTGATGTCATGCTGACATCAACATTGACATTTTGACCAGTTGACCTTTGACTTTTTACCTGTTTGGGCTTCCGATCAGAACGCGATAACTTTCGCATATGAAGCCCGTTTGACGAAGTAAATATATGGTCAGAATTATGAAGATGAGACGAACGCAATGGCATTGGTTTCGTTG
Source organism: Picea sitchensis (assembly GCA_010110895.2). Taxonomy (NCBI): domain Eukaryota; kingdom Viridiplantae; phylum Streptophyta; class Pinopsida; order Pinales; family Pinaceae; genus Picea; species Picea sitchensis. The sequence continues at coordinate 40,192 of SNQJ01S0068031.1, forward strand.
GATTTTGAGAACTTTCATTTTTGAGCCTTTTTGAGCCCTGTCAGGCTTCTGGATCCGATTCTGGATCAACAGTCTCCCGTCAAGAGTTAAGTTGAAGGAAGATTGTTGCAAGGTGTGTGCAGGGTTGATATTTGGCTAAGTATCAAAGAAGTCATTCTGACAAGTTCAGGGTGTCAAGGAGGAACAATTTCATGAGAGATAACTTGGATATTTGTATGCAAGGAGTGCATATTTTCTGTAAGGAGTGCATCGATGGAGTATTTTGACTCGGAAGCTCAAGAAGAGTAACTTAAGATTATTTGAAAAAGAGTGTGAAGAATTGTTTCAAGGTGTGCACAATCGCTCACAACGAAGCTAAGTTGTGGAGGAAAACCTATTGAAAGGCATTCAAAGGGTCAATTTCGACTAAGTGTCAAAGAAAAAACTCTGAGGAGTTAGCAGCTCGAAGGGAGAACAAGCTCAGAAGAGGTAGTGGGGAGAAATATTTAATAGGGAGGATCCCTTTAAGATTTAAAACATTAACGAGCAAGATCCATTCAGGAGGACGCATGATCATTCTAGACCGTCAGATATGGGAGATTTTCTTGGAGGTTAGTTGTGGATTCTTTCGACCTTTCATGGTTCATAGGTATTTGAAGTGTTTCAAGAGTGGAGATTGTCAAATTCCCAAAGCCGCAAAGTAATCCTAGCCATTGCCTACAAGGAGGATATGTGGCAGTGGATAATCAAGCTCGGGGGAGGAGCTTCGAAGAAATTGTGTAGTACAGATGATTGTTTCTTCCAAAGTCATGAAGAGCGAGTATATCTGGACCATTGGATCTAGATAGGACACATGGTAGAGATCCACGAGATTCAGAGGAAGAGGCCTTCGATGGAAAGGCGAAGGGGGAGTATCCAAAAACTTCCAAATTCCAATCTAGCGAAGGAGATCATGGAGATTGATCAGAAGTGGACATGTGTCATCAGATCGTAGAGGAAAAATTCTAGCCGTTAATTGTTGGAGCACGATGCACTCAATTTGTCTCTTCGGGTGTGAAGAACTTTGGGATGAAAAGGAGTTGGAATGTTCGGAACTCCCAAACGATGAATTTTGAAGAACCTTTTAGGATTTAGCCTTGGGTCATAGTCTGAGGTCGCATGTGGAGAGGGTCTAGAAAAAGGATCTAGTTCCCGCAAAATTCAAAGTTTAAAGAGCGCTAAGAAAAGGGCCCGCAGGTTCCATACGGCCTATGCCTAAGGTGATAAAAGGGACCGCGTTAAACCGAATTGGGTGCTATCAAGGTGCCAAGGAGCTAATTCGACTTAGCCTTGTGAAGATCCTTGACTAGGAGGTCAGGCAACCCCTGGGAGGGGAGGGGGTCTGCATCAAGTGGTATAAGAGCAACAATTTACTTGTAGATAGCAGGAAAATGTGAGAATGTGAAAGGAGATAGTCTAATACCATCAAGAGGTATTAGAGCCACATAATTGATTTTTGTAGGTAGGAAATAAGGAAGAGTTTTATAACATCCAGTGGTATCAAATAGATCAAGTGGTAGTTGTGTAAAGGAGAAATTTCAACACAATGCCACCTAGTAGATGTGCACGACCACCTGTAGAAAATCAAGCTGTGGAAAGGGAGATGAGAGAAATTCATGCAAGTTTATATGCTATGGAGACAACACAAAGGAGAGAACTTGATGCTGGAGACATCATTGATGTAGATAATGAAGAAGTGGAAATTGAAGAAGCTGCAGTAGAGGATGTTGTAGAGGAACGCTTGCTGAAAGTGGTTTTCAAATTGGGAGCTAGAGTGAAGATAGACATCCCGATGTATGAAGGAAATTGAGATGCTGAAGAATTGTTGGATTTGATAAGATCAATGGAAAATTAATTCAACTATGAAGATGTCGATGAGTAGAAAAATGTGAAGCATGTTGTCACAAGATTAAAATGACATGCAACGTTGTGGTGGGATGAATTGCAGGCTAATAGAAGATGCAAAGGAAAACAAAAGATCAAGAATTGGGACATAATGGTAGCCAAGTTGAAGGATAAATTCATACCCAAGGATTATGATATAAATCTATTCAGGAAGTTGCAGAACCTGAGACATAAGGGAATGACAATGAAATAGTACATAGAGGATTTCTACAAGTTGAACATCAGGGCTCGACAGAGAGAAAAAGACGATGAAAAGTTTTTGAGGTATATTAATGGCCTAATATATGAAATCCAGGATGAAATTAGCATGATGACAGTAAGGATAGTGGAATATGATTATCAGATTGCACTGAAGGCAGAGGAGAAGTTGGCCAAAAAAAAAAGCCAGTGATGAAGAGTAAGAGTTCCAAAAAGAAGCAAGGGAATTGTCTATGATAAGGCACAAAATACCAAGTTTGAGACTGGAAAACCACATAATCACTCAGAAATAGGAGGAAGTTCCTGAAGGATACAGTATGGTGGAAGAAAATCTTTTCCTCGAGGAAGAGGAAGAGCCAGAGGAGGATAAGTGAAGTGTTATGCCTATGGAAAGACATGACACGTGTCTTGGAAATGACCCAAGAGAAACAAAGAAGGATGAGGCAAAGCTCACATTTAGAAATAAATTTACTCTAGACACCCAACAATCCAGTGCAAAAAATGAAATTCATTGAAAGTCTAAACCAAGAAGAGCACAAATAAACTCATCTACTCCATACATGAAACAACCACCAACAAAACCACAACCACAACCATAGCCAGTTACTCCATATGTGAAACAACCACCGACACAATCACAACCAGAGACGCAACAACCTAGAGAAAAATATTCAAGCCTTCGAAAGTCCAAACCAAGATGAATTCAAATAAAGCCGTCTAGTCCAGACATGCAACAACCCACGGAAGAAAATGCAAATTTGGAAGGAGATTTAGATTTAATGGATGTTGCAAAAGAGAATATTGATCATACTAGGAAGGGGGAGGAAGAAATGATGGAAGTAGAATTAGAATCAAGTCATGGGAAGGGGGAGGCATAAATGATGAAAGTAGAATCAGGCAGAGGTGATGGGAATGAGGAGGTTAAATGAATGGAAGTAGAAATAGGATGTGATGATGATCGGGAGGAAATCTTGCATGAAGCTCCAACAGTTGATCAAGTCTTTCATAAAGCTCCAGTAGCTAATCGCAAGATATGTAAAGTAGATGATTGCAATGCAGAAATAACTAACACGAGGGATGGACAGAGAGTAAAAGATGATGAAAAGGTTTCTAGGTTAATGGACTAAGATATGAAATCTAGGATGAAATCAACATGATGACAGTAAGTACAATGGAAGATGATTATCAGATTGCGCTGAAGGAAGAGGATAAGTTGGCCAGAAAACAGAGCCAACAAAGTAGAGGAAGAAGTATAAATAGAGGCAAGGGAATTGTCCATGATAAGGCAAAAAATCCCAAGGTTGAGACTAGAAAACCACATAATCACTCAGAAAGAGGAGGAAGTTCCCGAGGGAGACAATATGGTGGAAGAAACTTTTTTCCTCGAGGAAGAGGAAGAGGTAGAGGAGGAGAAGTGATGTTAAGCCCTAGCTAGTGGATCATTACCCCTTAATTGGGGAATATTACATTAGTAATGTTATTTTATTTATGTTGGCTTGGTTCCCTTATTTGTAATTGTACCTCCTAGTCTCCTATATATACCAAGGAAAAATTTTCATTTGGAATCATCTTCTACTTGAAAATTTATGTGGTGTAAAAGGAGGTTGCCCCCTCGAAGAGGATTATTATATGAAATTATCTATTTTTCAAGGAGTTGAGCACTTATTCTGAGGTTTTTCTATGGTATATTGATATTTAGTTCTTAACATATGGTATCAAAGCTCAAGGTCTTGGGGTTTCGCTGCGACGTCTGAGACACCTTGCAATTTTCGCTATAATTTTGTTTCTACATTGTTTCAGAAGGAACCCCTTGGAGGATATTTACAAGACAGATCAAGTTACGTTGGGTTACAATTTTAGCATCTGAGGCCATATAATTTTGGAGATACAACTTGTGTAATATAGGGTTCCAGAATCATCCTGAATTGAGTCATTGCAGAATTTTCGCTATAAAACAATTTCTGTAATGTTTCAGACCCTGAAATTTGGAGTTATTCATAGAAATTAGTAAAGTATTTGTGATAACATTTTCATATTCTAGGTCATCTTACATTTGTAGATACACCCCGTGGAAGATAGGGTATTTGACTAGTACTATTGACTAGTATCAAGTAGGTGTTCTAGGTAAAACAATCACAACTTCTTCCTAGAGTATCCAAATTGAGCGAGACTAGTTGAATTGGATAATGTACAGTCTGTAGTATATCTGGTACAAGTTTCAAAATTTTATATCAATTATTTTGTGCGGGGCACACTATACAAGTGAGATCTCCTGGAGAGGCCAAAAATGAGAAAGTTGTGGGGAAGTTACCATAAATTCCACTTGGAACATCCAATTTTGATCAAACCTATGGAATTGCAGAGAAGAAGTATTAGAGAACTACAAAAAAAAAAAATTCATACCTAGAAGGGTCGAAACTTTGGCGATACAATAGAAGAAATATTGTCTAGCAAAACCACTTAAAAATCAAGGTTTAAAAGTGATACTTGGTCAACATGCCACCAAAAATGGAAACTTCTACACCAAATAAGCCTCTAGACGGTCCTACTTGGAGTCTTGACGAAGATGAAGAAATGATTAGAGACATAAATGAATTACAAATTAAAACAATGACAAAATATGAACTACAAGAGATGATGGATTCAACTAAAGCTAAATTGGAGGCAATAATCGATACTAAGATGGATGGTTTAAAAATGGAGATCATGGAAGGATTGAAAATTTTCCTAATAGAAAGGACACCTGAAAGTGAAAATGTATCCCATGAAATTCATGATGAGGACAGAAGGAAGATGAATCAATACTAGAGAAACTCCAACTTTAGGTTGAAGACCAAACATGTTCCTAAGATCGATATGCAGAAGTTTGATGGCAAGGACCCAATCACATGGATACTTCAGATGGAACAATTCTTTGATCTACATAATGTGCCACATACACAAAAGGTACAAATCGATTCTTTATATTTAGAACCCAATCAATTTGTATGTTATCGATGGCTTTGTTTTCACACACTATGAGGATACAAGGATCAATAACTTCTTTAGCCAATTGATAAATATCAATCAAAAGGGTTCAGCTACAGAGCACATTGAGAACTTCCAAAGATTGAATATAAATGTAACAGATATTCCATATGAGCACTTGATTGATGTATTCATAGAAAATTTAAGGGATAACATTCAACATGAGGTTCACCTTTGGGAACCCAAATCATTGGAGAATGCATCTAGGGTGGAAAGAAATGTTGAAAGTAAAAATATGTCTATGGCTACTAGAAGGACTAATCCTAACATCTATCAAGAGAATAATGCTCCTTCTTCTAAAACACCTCAACCTACAAGGTTGAAACCTCAACAATTGGAGGAAAGAAAAGAAAAAGGTTTATACTTTAATTGTGACAACAATTACAGTAAGGGACATAAGTTTGGCGAGAATAAATTATTCTACATAGATTGTGAAGAGGAAGAAGAAGAAGACCAAGAACCATCTCAAGATGAAAACATAGAAGCGATTTATTCTGAATAGTTGACTCCCATGATATCGTGTAATTCATTGGCTGGAATTAACATTCCTCAAACCCTCAATATTGAAGGATATATCAAAAGGAAAAGGGTAATAGTCCTAATTGATTCTGGTAGTACTCATAATTTCATTCACTATAAATTAGCCAAAGCTTTCAATTGCTTTGTATATCCAATGCCAAAGTTTCAGGTAATGATTGCAGTTGGAGGAACTATCAATTGCTCAGGAAAATGCAGTAAGATCAATCTTACTATGGGGGAATATGTAATGAATAGTACAATGATTTCTATACCCATGGATGGTGTTGATGTCGTACTAGGAATCCAATATTTACAATCATTAGGAATAGCAACTTTTAATTTTCAATAACTTTTCATGAAATTTTCATTGGAAGGAAAGGAAATTGAGTTAAGAGGTATCACTTAGAAACTGAATAAGGTGATAATCTCTAATGGAATGAAAAAATTATTGAAAAGGACACATCAAGGTGTTATTTCACAACTATTCTCACTAGATGTTCAAACATCTAAGCCATCTATTTACCTAGATATCCAAGGGATCATTGATAAGCATTCCAAAGTATTTGAATATATTCCCAAAGGTCATCCACCCACTCAAAATCATGATCATTATATTCACCTAATTCATGGGAGTGTTCTTCCTAACATCAGGTCGTACAGATACCCTTATGCCCATAAGAGTGAAATTGAGTATATGGTTGAAGAAATGTTAGAGGCTGGCATTATTATACCTAGCCAAAGTTCTTACTCTGCATCTATGGTAATGGCATTCAAGAAAGATGGTTCATGGCGTATGTGTCCAGATTATAGAGAGCTCAATAATATCACTATTAAAGATAAGTTTCCCATTCTCGTCATTGATGAATTGTTAGATGAACTACATGCAAAAATCTATTTCAAAAATATGGATCTTCATTCAGGGTATCATCAGATTAGAATGAAGGAAAACGATATCCCAAAAACAACATTCCAAACTCATGAAGGCCATTATGAATTTTTGGTCATGCCTTTTGGCCTTAAAAATGCACCTTTCACATTCCAAGGGTTGATGAATTCCATTTTCAAGGCCTTCCTTCGAAAATTTGTGTTAGTATTTTTTGATGATATACTAATCTATAGAAAGTCTTGGGAGGATCATGTGCGACATGTTGACAAGGTGATACAACTACTAAAGGAGCAACAACTATATGCCAAACCGTAAAAATGTTTCTTTGGGGTGAAGAAGGTAGAGTATTTGGGTCATATTATATCTCATGAAGGTGTCAAGGTAGACCATAACAAGATTAAGGCCATGATGGATTGGTCGATTCCCAAAACAATGAAGAATCTCAGAGGATTTTTGGGTTTGACAGGTTACTACTGCAAGTTTTCTCGGAACTATGGGAGAATAGAAGCACCTTTAATGGCACTAACTAACAAGGATTCATTTTCATGGAATCTAGAGGAAACTAAATATTTTGAACAACTTAAAGAGGTGACTTGAAATCTCCTTTCTTGACCACACCAGACTTCACAAAAACCTTTATTGTGGAATGTGATGCCTCATGAAATGGCATTGGTGTTTTCCTAATGCAAGAAGGAAGGCCCCTGGATTTTGAATGTCGGCCACTCAAGGGAAAGGACTTATGCAAACCCATTTATGAGAAGGAAATGATGGAAATACTACATGCATTGAAGAAATGGTGCCCTTACCTAATAGGTAGGCACTTCAAGGTCAAACAAAATCATGATAGTCTTAAATACTTATTGGAACAAAGACTATATTCAGAAGAATAACAAAAATGGGTGACCAAGATATTGGGTTATGATTTTGAAATCATCTATAAAAAATGGAAGCAAAATTTTGTGGCAGATGCACTCTCAAGAAAGGATGAAGATGTTGAGGCCTTTCTCTGTGCTATCTCAATCATCCAACCCGATTGGATAATAGAAGCAAGGGATGAATGGAAGAATGAAGAAAATGTGTGGACTCTCATTCAAAGGTTGCAATAGGATTCCAATGCATCAAATACATTTACATGAAAAAATGATTCACTATGGTACAAAGATCACTTATATTTATCTAAGAAATCCCAAATCAAACAAAAGGTACTATTGGAATTGTAGACCTCTCCGGTAGGAGGGCACTCAGGATTTTTGAAAACCTACCATAAGGTCAAGAAGGAATTTTTTTGGGATGAACTTAAAACCGATGTTCAAAGGTTTATAGCAGAATGTTTGGTTTTCCAACAAAATAAGGTGGAAACAATTAAGACCCCAGGTATTTTACAACCATTATCCATCCCAAGTCAACATTCATAGGAGGTTTCCATGGATTTCATCACAGGTTTACCGAAGTTTGAAGGAAAGAGTGTCATCATGCTGATTGTTGATATACTGACCAAGTACTCATAATTTTGTGCATTCTCTCATCCCTTCAAATATAGTACAGTTGCCACCACATTCGTAGAGACAGTTCAAAAACTACATGGAATCCCAAATATTATTGTAAGTGACAGAGATCCTATCTTCACTGGAAATTTTTGGACAGAATTATTTTCTTGTTTGGGTACTCAATTGGCTGATAGTTCATCTTATCATCCTCAATCTGATGGACAAATTGAGATAGTGAACAAATTTCTGGAAGTCTACCTTCGTTGCTTTGTCTCTTATAAATAAACACAATGGTTCAAATGTTTACCCTTGGAAAAATGGTGGTATAACACTTCCTTTCATACTGCAACAAAAATGACACCATTTATGGAACTCTATGGATACCACCCTCCTTCCATCACTTCTTATCTAAAATAAAAATCCAAGGTTCAAGCAGTGGAAGATCACATCAAGAATCAACAAGAAGTTATCCAAATCTTAAAGGACAACCTGACCATGGCACAAAATCACATAAAACAACAAGCAAATCAACATCGTAGTGAAAGAAGTTTTGAAGTAGGGGATTGGGTTTTTTAAGACTACAACCATACAAACAGATGTCCCTCAATCAAGCCAAGAAGGATAATAAATTATCATTAAATTACTATGGTCCTTATAAGGTGTTGCAAAATATTGGTACTATGGCATACAAATTGGAGTTTCATGCATCCTCATGAATACACCCAGTTTTCCATGTTTCATGCTTAAAGAAGGTTATAGGTGACAAGATCCTAGTTCAAACTATATTTCCATAACTTGATGAGGAAGGAACAATCATATTGGAGCCTGAAGCCATAACTATCACAAGAATTCGCCAGCTGAGGAATAGATCCATTTAAGAGTATATCATTAAGTGGAGGAAACTTCCTACTGAAGATTCCACTTGGGAAGATGAGTCTTTTATACAGAAGCATCCAAAATTACTCAAGCGTTGTGGACAACACTTATCTGAAGGGGAGGGGCATGTTAAGCCCTAAATAGTGGCACATTACCCATTAATTGGGGAATACTACATTAGTAATGTTATTTTATTTATGTTGACTTGGGTCCATTAGTTGTAATTGTACCCCCTAGTCTCCTATATATACCAAGGAGACATTTTCATTTGGAATCATCTTGTACTTGAACATTTATGTGGTGTAAAAGGAGGTTTTCCCCTCGAAGAGGCTTATTATCTGCAATTCTCTCTTTTTCAAGCCGTTGAGTACTTATTCACATGTTTTTCTATGCTATATTTTTATTTGGTTATCAACAAGTGAAGTGTTATTCCTATGGAAAGACATGACACATGTATTGAGAATTCCACAAGAGAAATAAAGAAGGAGGAGGTGAAGCTCACATTTCAGAAGAAATTTACTCTAGATATGGGGCCTTCAAATCATCATAAAAACCCTTACAATTTTTAAGGTTAGGGGCCTTCAAATCATCATAAAAATCCTTACAATTTTGAAAAACAGGAGATATGCACAGGTTACAACTTTGATAGGCACACAGTAGGCACACAATGCACATAATGTGTAGTACAAAGAAGTCTGTGGCATGCAAAGTGCACATCCGTGGGTAGGGAAATCTGTGCACTTCTTGTCACATGTCGGGGGAGAAATTGTTGAGTGAAATATTCCTCCAACTCTGAATTTTGCCTTTTGCAGGTTGGGATAGGTTGGTTTTGGTACCTGCAAGACAAATTGATTAAAAATAAGTTCTCTCTAAGCTCAAATAGGGTGGAATTTGATACCTATCCCCAATATGTTCACCAATATGTTTTTTTGGTTTCGTCACTTGGGTGAGCAAAAAAACAACACTTGCATGTCTAGATGAGCCTGCAAGACGAGACAAAAGTTTTTGAGTGGGTTAAACAAGCCAAACACGTATGAACAAAAATATAAACTAAAACAAATAAGAAATAAAAGTTAGAAATCATGAGAAACTTAGAACCATAAAAATCAACCAATGACCAATATAATTCTACTAATGGATCAATAGATTAGTAGGAAAAACACCATAGAGAAAAATGAGGACTTATGAGTCCCCTCTTCCTTGTTGGGAAGGCTCTTGGGTTCCCTAATGGAGAGTTCTTCGTACAATGGAAGAAACTGGAAAATGGTGAAGAACAATAATGACTATTCCCTCAAGAGGTGAGTGGAATGGCCTATTTCAATGATGCTTGAAGGATCCAAAGAGAAAAGAGGATTCTCAAGGGAGAATTATTGCAGCATAACAACACTATGAAGATATTGGTTTCTTAGTGCCCCCGTGGCTCTTATTTATAACATTTATTCAAGAAAAAATGTAATTGGTTCTTGGTGTGAAAAAGGGGATTTTTAGGGCACCCTCTAGTCCTTGACCAGCCCCACATTTGGATTTCCCTCATATATGAAGGTCAAATCATGTTTGGAGATGGTCCATAAGTGCTTGAGGGGCCAACAAGATCCATAAATGCTTTGTTCATAGAAGTGCGTGGATTTTTTTTTAAACAGTCGCGCACTTGGTGCATTGTGCGCTCTGAGGGATTTGTTTGCCCACACACCCTGTGCATTGTGCATGCGTTTCCTTTAGTGAATTTGCGCATGTCAATTTTTTACCCAATTGTATAGATTTTTTCCTTTTGAATGAATTGTAGTGTTGTAGGTGAACTAATTATTTTTGGCATTGTTGTATTTTTGTAACCATTTGTGTGCAATGTTGTGGATGATATTTCAGTGATAACACATGTGATACAACAAACAGGTTCATGATTGTTTGTGGGAAAGCAATGTCTAGTAGGGGAGACTGTAATGTCCCCCTCCCCTTTACAAGAACAAGGTAGGACTAAGTAGTCTAGTCACCCCTCTAGACTATAGTCCAATGGGTAAAAAGGGGTATGAGGAACTAAAGGTCACTTAAGGAATTAATGTTGTTTTATTAAAGTGATTTTCATGAATAAAATAAAAGGTTAAGTGACTTAAGGAGAAAATGAAATCACAACCTTAGTAAAAATGAAAAAGAAACTCAACTGAGAATTAGATCAAGAGGTATAAAAGAGAGAGGAGGGAGACTCACTGCTCATTCATGATTTTCTTCTATTGAGATCTCTTGAGCTATGCAACTCACATTTTAAGGGTTTTAAGTCAAGAAACCCTAGGGACCAACAAGTAAGTGAAAGATCCCTATGTTCCTCGTCCAACATTGGTTAAAGGAGTGAAATATTCCTCCTTCAACATTCTACTTAGTCTAGATCCATTTCATGAGAGATTTGTGCAAGCAGAGTCCATTTGATATGAATTTCCAGTAGGTGGGGTACACTAGATGAAGGAGAAGTATTCGATTTTCTCTGTGGGGGTCAGATCTTCAGGGAAAGTATTTGCAGGAGTGATTTTCATCACCATAGCTCACTTTTCCATCAGATTTTGGAGGTTTTCAACTTATATATCTATTTTACTATTCAGGAGGGCGAATGTGTTGAAGGAGGGTGCACCAGTACTCTAGGGGGAATTGAGTTGGAGGGTTTTATTAGGGATTTTGGTACCAAACTTGTTCCATAACTTATATGCATCTCATTATATACATTTTGACATTATTTTCATGATTTTGAAGGCCATATTTAGGGAGGCTGAAATCTATATCGTTTTCATCTAGTGAGGGGCACACCAGGTCAAGATTGAAGACTATTGCTCATCACATAAATAAATTAATCTCATATTGGCCTTCAGTCACTTGTGAGGGATATTGGAGACCCTATTTTCTCTAGATATTTGTATATGGAGGGAACATGCATCTTTGGTTTGTCCATCTTATACTATTATACCAATTATACAAATATACCAACTTATTATAATAAATAAAGGTCATATATGAAGCTTTAATGAAGTATATTTGTTTGTAACCCTTATATCTTGTTATTTTCTTCTTTTTTGTCTTTTAAATGCTTCAAAAACTCTCCATAAAACACTCATAGTGAAACATCCAGAAGTAACCCTACAAAAAACAAACAAACAAGTTATAAATTCAACAATTTCCCTAGAAAATCTACTTGGGAACATTACACCTAGACACACACAGACAATTACCAGAGTTAACTGCCACCCAATCCTAGTTAACTAGTCATTTGGTTTTTCGTTAACTGATTCACACATGTGGAAGTGAGAGAAACACATGCAAGTGTTGGTGATAAAACCGAGGTTTCCATGCATGAGTGACTTCAACTAGTCTAACTAAGTGTAACTAACTCTAAACTGAAGAGAATATTCTCCTAGAATGTAGGATATGTTCCTAAGAAATAGAATACCCTCAATAATGACTAATAAACATAGGAAAATAAGGAAAAATATCCTAGGTGTGTATAATATCTCCAACACTCTGTTGAACACTACTATGGAGTAATGAAGAATGGGACCCAACAACTAAGGCCATGTTAGGTACCCATGAACAATGCAACTAATGAACATTGAAAATAAAGTGAGGAAAAGAGGAAAAAACTAANAGTAAAATGTATCAAAAGAATACAAAGAAAGGTGATATCCACCACATGGCAACTAGATAGTCTTCAAAACCAAGAAAAACTTACAAGCCAATGAAGCATGATATGATGATGGCATATCACAATCTGCTTCAATGAATGTGTTGAAGCTGAAATGTTGTAGATGATAATAGTTGAAAACAATGATATCTCTCCAAATACTAAGGCGCTATCCTACACCAATATGGTTAGATAGTCAGAGTGCTTCCAAAACATAGAAGAAAACACCATGAAAGTCATCAAAATAGTGGTGAATGGAACTGTAAAGGAGGCATAATTAGTCAAGTCAAGAGAAATGAGAATGGTTACCATGTATCATGGATGAAACACATCTGTAATAATCCCTTGAAAATTTTCTCAAATGATGATATGAACAATCATCAATACAATCACAAACAATCTTCGAAGTTGGTACCTTTCCAAGATGTTTTCGTATACACCTCTTTGTTAATGATTTGAAAGAATAGAAACTGGAAAAAGGATGTGGATACCTAATAGGAATAAAATGGTGTATCCAATCATGATGTCAAGGATGTTGATATGTGGAGGATGTAGACCTCGAAGATGATGCTAAAGAGTTTGTTTCTGCCAAAAAATTTGATATCGATGATGAAGAGTCTGATACTAGAACTCTAACGCTAAATTTGGTGTTGAATCTGGCTATGAAGGATTCAAAGCTATATCAATAAGAGGTGTGTTACAAATAATAGATGTGCTCATTTAACCATAGAAAATATAACAATATTTTCACCCAACCATAGGCTAAAGCCACCCCTGAGCACCTTAACCTTGACAGAGAATGATTTCAGAAGAAAAACCTAGGCATAATAGGCAATCAATGCAGCGTACCTCTCCTTCTCTCCAGAGATAGCATACAAGGAAAAAATTCCAAACCATAACCAATAGAAATTCCAAGCCTAAACCAAGAATACAGATTGCAGTAGTTGCAACTTCAACTACTCCCTAGATTTGCACACTTACCCAGTTTCTGTAGTGCACACTTCTTCACTGCTGAAATTTTTAGCTGTGTGTGCCAAATGAGATCTGGATACTTGTATTTATACTATTTGTTTGAGCTGTCTGGGTAAAATTCTCATTCTGGAGGCTAAATATTTAATATTAAATATTTCCTTGAGTCAACTTGTCTTCTAGGGTTATGTTTAATGATTTAGGGTTTCTTCTTGCTTCCCAGAATATTTTATTCTCGTCAGGGTTACCTGTGGAGGTAAATACCTCCCTCAACTACCATAATATCAACACTCCCTCCTAGCTAGTGAGGTATTGAAGGAAATGGTCTTGAGAACAAACATACAATTCAACCGGTAGCATCATCATAGTCATACATGATATATCATGATTAGATCACAAGCACCTTTATCACTACCATATGATAACAACAACTGCATCATCTCTAGAATCCATACTCCATCTGAGTAGTCAGGCATGATGTTGAATAAGTCACTCACTCCACATAGTGATACAAGGACCATTCTTCTAATCCAGACATACGTCCCAGAAGAGTGACTATCCCAACAGGGATAAAATCTATGCCATGGACATTAGAGACCATTCATATAGTTATGTCAATCTAGGACTATTTTCTAATCGAGTCATATGTACCATAGATATCCATCTCAACCTATATGCCTTAGAAAATATCGACCCTGAACCATTTTCCTAATCGGGCCACAAACTATGCCTTAGGAAAATATTAGTCCATGTCATGTCAACAAACTATCAACCTGGACCATTCTCCACAAAGAGAATACCTGTCATCTGATAATCTGTTCTATCTGGACTATTCTCTAACTGGAGATTGTCTGTCCACAAGAACATTGACTATTCATCTAGTTGATAATCATTTTCAACACTATTGATAGTCTACATGGAAATCATAACAATGTCATTCAATAGAACACAAATGTGTCTATCCATAGTAGTACATAACTACTATCCAGTGGTACACAACCACATGAAGTAGCACACCACTACTCAATCAATGAAACATAGTGATAACCAGTGGAACACATCCACCAAAATAACATACATCTATTTTCTAGAGACATACAGTCTCCATAGTGATCATATCATTTGATATCATCCTGCACAGAAAACAATATCATGATATAAACTGAGTCATTTGGGCCATTCTTCCACTCACATCTGTGATATCTAGAAGAGTATCTGCCCCTAGAAAGTAAAACATCATCCATGATCTATTTGGACTATTCTTCTCAAGCATAGAATAATAATTGTCCTTATTTATGATCCTGGACCATTCACCTAACTGGGCCATTCCTCCAACACTAAACAAAGTGCAACTTGGAGAGAATGAGTCTACCCTAGAGAAATCTTGTCCCTGATTGTTGAGCCTTGACTATTCACCTAACTTAGCCATTCCTTCAGCAATAAACAAAGTGCAACCTATAGAGAATGATTTTTCCCTAGGGAATGAATGTCCAGGCCATTTCCTATGGAAATGACTGTCCTACCCCAACCTCTAAAATGGACTATTCTTTGAAAATGCTCACAACTGTGAAATTTGAAAGAATGACTTCCCAATGAGGCAAACCATTCTACTTGACCACTACTGAGAGTCACTGCCAAGAAGAAATACTATCCTACACCATTCCCCCACAATTTCCATAAGGGGAATCACTGTCTATGGTACATCAAAAATTTATCGAACCATTTTCATTACGAAAATTACCGTACGATCTGGACCATTTTCTAAACTGGAAAATTCATGTCTGTCAAAAATATCAAACCACTTTCTGAACTGGAAAGGAACTGCTCATCCTGGACCATTTTTCGAATTGAAAAATGACTGTTCATAAATCAGTAACACATTAGTACTCCCTCCCAACCTAGGAGTAATATATTCCTTTTTCAACAAGGAAGTCGTCTCCATGAGCTCAAGATTGTTTCTTGAGTACACAAAATGTTTCCATCTTGGACAAAGGCTTTACCAAAATATCTGCTATCTTCTCGTCTGTGGAGATATAGATTGGAGAACCACTTCTCTTTTCTGGACTTTATCATGGAGAATGTAATGCTTGATCTCAATTTACTTCAATCTCTCTGGAACACTGGTTTTCTCTGAAGGCTTCATATGGCTCTTGATCATTACAATATATCATGGTTGAATTCAACACTTTTTTTTATTTCTAGCTCATGACATCATGGCAAGGCTCAAACTGAAACATATCCAAGTAGCACTTCTTCTTTCATCATGAGAATTTGTCATAGATTAGAAATCCATCATCCTGAACTTCTAAGTAACCATTCTGATCTTTGTCATAGAAATTTTTCACCACGCTTCTGTTCTGCATGAGAGGCTTTGTACCAAGTTTTTTGAATCCATACAAGATCTTCTTCCATCTGCATACAAGGGTCTCTTTCTGGTATACCTCAAAACCTTGAGGTTTCTCTACATACACTTCTTGTTCAATTGCTTTGGAGAATAGTATTTTCATTCATCTGATGTAAAATCCAACCCATGGATATTGCAGAAGATATAATGGCTTAGGTAGAGGTATGTCTGGCTACTAGAAAAAACTATTATCTTAGTGTTCTCCCTCCATCTAGGATAACCTCTAGTTCTGAATCTTGTGATGCTTCCATTCATAAGTCTTTCATACATTGTTCTTCATCACAACTTCCATTTCTTCTTCTTGATTCCTTCTAGTGGGTTCAAACCAAGATGGTATTCTTGTGATTCTCGATATAATGACTGGTTGTTCTGGATTTTCTTTATCTCTTGGAATCTTCATGTTATTCCTCATGTTTCTCTTTAGCTCTTGGATCCATGGAGTTTTATATAGATTCCATGACCTGAATATTCCGACTTCTTCCTTTCATCATACGATCATGGATGTGGATGGAAAAATAAGGATTATTTTCGAAGAATACCTCTTCTAACATCAAAATGAACACGTGCTGCTTTTCATGGATGTTACCATTGATGAGAACATGGATATATACTTCATAATCCTCAATGGATCATATTATTTAAGATTAGTGATCTTGATTTTATGAGAAAAATGAAATGAATAAAAGTTATTAAAATATTCTTAACACATAATAACAAAGATACAATAAAACTGGTTTTCTATTCAATAATGAAATAAGTTGAAACTGTAAAATGCAGCAGAAAACAATCTTGTTGGAATGGTGGCAGATTCTCTCTGAGAAGAGATGTGACAGTTGCGCTCATTCACAAGAATATCCTTCCAATAAGGCTCTGAAGGAATTTTTACAATAAACAGGAATGTCAAAAATCCTAGACATCCAAAAACCTAACCCTAGGAGATGAAGTGCCAAAAGTCACATGAGCCTCTGTAACACCCTGTTTCCCCTTGTCTGTAAAAATAACTATATTGGCCAAGAACTATGGAAAACACAAAAGATGTGAATGTTTCATTTGACAAACCTTTGTGTAGAAGGTCGATGAATGTAAATTATGTTATGATTATGTGTTCCATGACTACTAGGAGGGGGATGTGCTAAAAGAGATCACGATGGCTAATGAGAGGTGGTGGAAGGGACCTGGAATGGTTGCACTAACTTCCACTGGGCCATTACTGTACTCGTTTTTACTTTCTCAAAGATCAAAGCAACTCTCTGACCCTAGAATGGATTTCCCATCAGATAGGTAGGTGGGGAGGCTCCTCAAGAGTTACTGAGGGGATGGGGGTGAAACACACATCCATAATATCCCCCAGACCTGATCATAGATGGAGAAATTCCTGCCACCCACAATCTTGCAGAGAAAAAGGCAAGAGAGGAAGTGTGGTAAAGGAGGGAAAAAGGGGGAAGAGCACATGCAACAGAGATTGCGGAAGAGAACCAAGAGAAACTTGAGAAATATAGGGAGTTCTGAATAGAGGAGAAGGAGAGTAACCTTCGTCCTTGACTTTTGTTGAGTCAGAAGTAAGAGACTAAATATCGAGCATCATGGTCTAGCTCGGGGGTGGCTAGTGGTAAATCTGTTTGGAGTCACTGAGCCTACAGTTGGGTGGAAACGAGCACCCCTCTCAGCAGTCACGTCACACCTGGTGTTTTTCTGATAAGTGTTTATATCTCGTATCTTGAATTGAATATAATGGATGCATGCTCATGTTTGTACACTCATAAATAATTTATGTATAGAAGTATTTGCCTGGTGTTTTTATCAGAAATAATTAATGCATGCTTATACTTATATGACCATAATCGATTTATGTATTGAATGAATAAGTTCAGATTATGAGCCTGTTCCCTTGATATTTGTCCCATTTACTTGAATCACACTATGCCCTGGTTTGATTTTCCGAAGGCACCTCCTTCTGGGAAGTTCCCTCGCATTCTAGAGCCATAGTGAGTTCCTTGAAAGGACTACCATTTTAGTAAAGATAGGAGCTTACTTCACCCCTGTCACAGAGTTCATAGCTTGGTAATTTAGGAAGGCCTTTCAGTCAGGTTACCAAGCCTAGGGATAATTACCCAAGAACCCATTGAAGGATTTTGTGATTTAAGTCTGGAAACCTTGTACAAAAGATAGTGGTTCCCTCAGGTTTTTGGCGTTTCGGTGTTTCGGCACCTGAGAAAACCAAGGGAAAGACTCTTCATCTTCGCCAGTCATGAAATCCCGGTATGCAAAACCCCAAATTAGTTTTAGCATGAATGGGTTTTCGGTGTTTGGACACACGGGAAACTCAAGGGAAAGACCCTTCGTCTTCGCTAGTCACAAAATCCTGGTATGAGAAACCCTAAATTAGTTTTAGCATGAATGGGTTTTCGGCATTTTGGCACCTAGGAAACCCAAGGGAAAGTTCCCTCGTATTCACCAGTCACAAAATTCCGGTATGTGAAATCCCGAATCGGCTTAAGCGTGAATGGGTTTTGGCGTTTCGGCACCCAGGAAACCCAAGGGAAAGTTCCCTCGTATTCGCCAGTCACGAAATCTCAGTATGAGAAATCTCGAATTGGCTTAAGCGTGAATGGGTTTCAGCATTTCGGCACCTGGGAAACCCAAGGGAAAGACCCTTCATTTTCGCAAGTCACGAAATCCCGGTACGCAAAATCCTGACGTGCTCTATGGAAGAGCCCTAGGTCACCGGATAGGGTCTTGTGGTAGGAAGGAGGAGTCCCGAAAGAATCTGGACCATCCATTTGTAGGGACACATGGCGAATATATAATTCCACCAAGGTTTTGAAGATTGGGGAAATAGGAGTGAAGACCCCGCCAAAATCCTGAAAGGTAGAATGTTGGGATTTAATCCAGGCCATTGATCAAGTCAACGATATGGACCATAGATCCGGATGCTACCGGGCTTTCTGGTTTCAGGGATTCGAAAGGGAAAGGAGGAACGCTTGCAACGCAATTTAGCGAATCGTGAAAGCCTGAAAGTATTTAGAGGACCAACACCAGGCCATAGGACCGGCCATATGAAAAGTGACCCAAGGGAGGAGCTAAGGATTTGTTAGACCCTTTTGGGTTTCGACATTTCGAAAGACAAAGAATGAGGGAATGCTTGCATCGCGATTCCTCGAATCATGAAAGATGGAAGCACCTATTTGGTAAGGCCTATTGTCATAGCCAACAATCACATGGGGGAGGATAAGGGAAGGGAAGGTCTGTGATAGGCCCCATAGTAATTCGGGGATTTTGTTCCTTGAAGAAAAGACGTTAAGAAAAAAAAGAAAAAAAACTTAGTTGTCGTAGTGGGTGTGTGACAAATTGGTATTAGAGCATGGTTACAACACTTGGCCTGCTTGGGCTCATGAATGAGTTGCGCAGAAACTCCATGGGAAGTACTCTTAAAAGAAGTAACCCTCTACCTTAACCCCCT
>SNQJ01S0068031.1:59608-79379 GCA_010110895.2 Picea sitchensis
ACAACTAAAAGAAATGATGGACAGAGGCTATATCTGGCCCAACGTGTCTCCATGGGGAGCACCAGTCCTGTTTGTGAAAAAGAAAGATGGTACCCTCCGACTGTGCATAGATTATAGACAACTCAATAAGGTAACATAAATAACAAGTACCCCTTACCCCAGATCAATGACCTGTTCGATCAATTGGGCGGTGCTTCCATATTCTCAAAGATTGACTTGAGATTTGTATACCATCAAGTCCAAATAAAGGGTGAAGACATCCACAAAACTTCTTTCAGGATGAGATATGGTCACTATGAGTTTGTAGTAGTACCATTTGGATTGACCAATGCCCCTGCCACTTTTATGTGCTTGATGAACAATGTGCTCAGCAAATTCCTAGACAAATTTGTACTAGTTTTTTATTGACGATATATTAATTTACTCCAAGAATAGAGAGGAACATGAGGAACATCTTAGACTTGTGCTTCAAGTACTAAGAGAACATCAACTCTATGCCAAATTTAGCAAGTGTGACTTTTTCTAGAGGCAAATACATTACTTGGGCCATGTCATATCTGAAGAGGGAGTAGCAGTAGATCCTGACAAGATCATGTCTATCATGGAATGGCCTACCCCAAAGGACGTTTCAGATATTAGATCCTTCATGGTCTTAGTAGGATACTATAGGAGATTTACAAAAGGATTCTCCAAGATTGGTTGTCCAATCACTGCCCTATAGAATAAGGGAGCTAAATTCATGTGGACACAAGAATGTGAAGAAATATTTCAATCCCTAAAAAAACTTCTGACCCATGCACCCATGCTGAAGATCGTTGATCCTGAAAATGACTTCTTTGTGTGCACAGATGCCTGTAAGGAAGGGCTTGAAGGAGTCCTTATGCAAGGAGGAGGTGTAGTATACTATGAATCCCAAAAGTTGAATGAACATGAAGTCAACTATGTGACCCATGATCTAGAGTTGGTCGCCATAGTGCATGCCTTAAAAATGTGGAGACATTACCTCCTGGGAAGGAAATTCATACTTATGACAGACCACTATGGATTGCAATATCTGTTCGACCAACCAAAGCTCAATTCCAGACAAGCTAGGTGGATGACCCTCCTTAGTGAGTTTGATTTTGAAATCAAACATGTTAAAGGAAAGGAAAATAAAGTGGTCGATGCCCTTAGAAGAAGTATGAAAACAATTCACCTGGAAGCGGTGAGCACCTGCGAGATGAATGTCAAAGAAAGAGTCAGGAATGCACAAGAAACAAACACATTCTTCTAGACCGTGACCTCGTACCTAGAGAAAGAACCCACATGAATAAAGTATGAAGGCTACCAGATGATATATGGAGGTTTGCTAACTTACATAAACATATTGTATATTCCAGATTGTGACAACTTGAAGAGGTTCATAATGGATGAACTGCATAAACGACCATATGCTGGTCACCCGGGATATCAGAAGATGATCATGGCCACTAGGAAACAGTTCTATTGGCCTGGGTTAAAGAAAGACATAGCTAACTATTTAGCTAAGTGCCTAGAATGCCAATAGGTTAAAGCAGAACATCAACACCCAACAAGATTATTACAACCTCTACCAATCCCAGAATGGAAGTGGGAAACCATTTCCATGAACTTCATCACCGGATTACCAACATCAACCAAATAGAATGATGCCATCATGGTAGTGGTGGATAAATTGAGCAAGTCTGCCCATTTTATCCCCATTAAATCGACTTGCAAGGAAATAAATATCACCAGCATATTCATGAAGGAGATATTCAGACTACGTGGTATGCCTAAAGAGATCGTGACTGACAGAGACAAAAAATTTACTTCCAACTTTTGGAAATCCTTGATGGTTGGTCTAGAGACCAAATTACTATTTAGCACAACCTATCATCCTCAAACCGATGGAAAAATGGAAAGAGTGAACCAAATATTGGAAGACATGCTAAGAATGCATGTAATGCATCAACCCAAAAAGTGGGAAGATTACCTGCCACTAGTGGAATTCGCCTACAACAACGACTACCAAGAATCCCTAAAGACAAGTCCTTTCGAAGTCCTCTATGGTAGACTGTGCAATAGTCTATTCAGTTGGAGTAAACCCGTAAACATAATTACTATTGGACCCGACTTGCTGAAAGAAATTGAACAACAAGTGATTCAGATAAAACAGAACCTGAAGGTCGCTCAGAACAGACAGAAAAGTTACACCGACCGAAAGAGAACTCCAAGAGAATTCAAGATGGGAGACCACTCATATCTCAGAGTTAGGCCTAGGAAGAGTTCCCTGAGGATGGGAGCTCGTGCCAAGTTGGCACCTCGGTATTGTGGACCCTTTGAAGTTCTAGATAGAGTGGGACCTGTAGCCTATAGGCTAGCACTTCCTCCCATAGTAAAAGGACATAATGTTTTTCATGTTTCATTATTGAAGAAATATGTACATGATTCTAATCATATAATTGACTGGTTTGTGATCCAGGTGGAACCGGAGGGAGAATTCCTGCCAGAAAATCAATGCATACTGGACATAAAGGAAACCCCACTCAAGAACCAAACCATTGCATAGGTCAAGGTGCAGTGGAAACATTTTGGCCCAGATGAGGCTACCTAGGAAATGGAATATGCCATGAAACATGCATATCCGATTTTGTTTACTTATGTACATACATGTCATATTGATATATAGAACATCGAGGATGATGTTCCTTTAAGGGGGAGGTAATTGTAACACCCTGTTTCCCCCAGTCTATAAAAATAACTATATTGGCCAAGAACTATGGCAAACACAAAATATGTGAATGTTTGATTTGACAGACCTTTGTATAGAAGGTCGATGAATGTAAATTATGTTATGATTATGTGTTGCATGACTGCTGGGATGGGGATGTGCTAAAAGAGACCACGATGGCTAATAAAAGGTGGTGGAAGGGACCTGGAATGGTTGCGCTAACTTCCACTAGGCCAATACCGTACTGGTTTTTACTTGCTCAAAGATCGAAGAAACTCTCTAACCCTAGAATGGATTTCTTGTCAGATAGGTAGGTGGGGAGGCTCCTCAAGAGTTAATGAGGGGATGGGGGTGAACCGCCCATTCGTAAAAACCCCCAGACCTAACCACGGAAGGGGAAATTCATGCCAAACACAATCTTACGGAGAGAAAGGAAAGAGAGGAAGTGTGGTAAAGGAGGAAAAAAGAGGGAAGAGCACGCGCAACAGAGATCGTGGAAGAGAACTGAGAGAAACTCGAGAAATACAGGGAGTTCTGAATAGAGGAGGAGAGTAACCTTCATCCTTGACTTTCGTTGAGCCAAAAGTAGGAGACTGAATATCGAGCATCGTGGTCTAGCTCAGGGGTGGCTAGTGGTAAATCCGTTTGGAGTCACTGAGCCTATAGTTGGGTGGAAACGAGCACCCTCTCAGTAGTCACGTCACACCTAGTGTTTTTCTGATAAGTGTTTATATCTCATATCTTGAATTGAATATAATGGATGGATGCTCATGTTTGTACACTCATAAATGATTTATGTATATAAGTGTTTGCCTGGTGTTTTGATTAGAAATAATGGATGGATGCTTATACTTATATGACCATAATCAGTTTATGTATAGAATGAATAATTTCATATTACAAGCTCATTCCCTTGAGATTTGTCCCATTTACCTGACTCACGCTATGCCCTGGTTTGATTTCCCGAAGGCACCTCCTTCTGGGAAGTCCCCTCACATTCTAGAGCCGGAGTGAGTTCCTTGAAAGGACTACCGCTTTAGTAAACATACAAGCTTACTTCACCACTTTCACAGAGTTCATAGCTCGGTAATTTAGGAAGGCCTTTCAGTCAGGTCACCAAGCCTGGGGATAATTATCCAAGAACCCGTTGAAGGATTTTGTGATCTAAGTCTAGAAACCTTGTACAAGAGAGAGTGGTTCCCTTAGGTTTTCGATGTTTTGACATTTCAACACCCGAGGAACCAAAGGGAAAGACCCTTCGTCTGCTCCAGTCACAAAACCCTGGTATGTGAAACCCCAAATCAGTTTTAGCGTGAATGGGTTTTTGGTGTTTCGACATTTCAGCACCCGGGAAACCCGAGGGAAAGACCCTTCATCTTCGCCAGTCACGAAATCTTGGTATGATAAACCCCCAATCAGTTTTAGCGTGAATGGGTTTTCGGCGTTTCGACGTTTCGGCACCTGGGAAACCCAAGGGCAAGTTCCCTCGTATTCACCATTCGTGAAATCCTAGTATGCGAAATCCTGAATCATCTTAAGCATGAATGGGTTTCATTGTTTCGTCACCTGGGAAACTGAAGGGCAAGTTCCCTCGTATTCACCAGTCATGAAATCCCAGTATGCCAAACCCCGAATCGACTTAAACGTGAATGGGTTTCGGTGTTTTGGTACTTGGGAAACCAAAGGGCAAAACCCCTTTGTTTTCGAAAGTCATGAAATCTCGGTACGCGAAATCTCGACGCACTCTGTGGATGAGCCCTAGGTCACCGGATAGGGTCTTGTGACAGGAAGGAGGAGTCCCAAAAGAATCTGGACCATCCGTTTGTAGGGACACATGGCGAAGATCTAATGCCACCAGGGTTCTGAAGATCGGGGAAATAGGAGTGAAGACCTTGCCAAAATCCTGAAAGGTAGAATGCCAGGATTTAATCCAGGCCATTGATCAAGTCAACGTTCTGGACCATAGATCCGGACAATATCGGTCTTTTAGGTTTCGGGGATTCGAAAGGGAAAGGAGGAATGCTTGCATCGTGATTTCCCGAATCTCGAAACCCCGAAAGTATTTAGAGGACCAACACCAGGCCATAGTACCGATCGTATGAAAATATACCCAAGGGAGGAGCTAAGGATATGTTAGAACCTTTCAAGTCTTGGTATTTCAAAAGACAAAGAACAGGGGAATGCTTGCATCACGATTCCCTGAATCGTGAAAGCTGGAAGCACCTATTTGGTAAGGCCTGTGGTCATAGCCAACAATCACATGAGGAAGGATAAGGGAAGGGAAGGTTTGCGCTAGGCACCATAGTAATTTTTCGATTTTGTTCCTCGAAGAAAATATGTTAAGAAAAAATATATATATTAGTTTCCTTAGTGGGTGTGTGACAGCCTCGTTTGGATAAGTTCGTACATCAACTTCCCGAGGTCGTAACTTTTGCATAAGATCTTCGTTTTAGGCACACGATAGCCCATTCGAAAGGTATGTTCAAGGAGATTCATTTAAGGGGCTCAGTCAGAGCCTTCATCTATAATTGAGAAGCTCGATCCTGAAAAACCTTCATTTAGGCCCTCAAAATGGCCTCGGAAGTTAAAAACTGTTAAAAATAGTAAATTGCCAAAATTGTTCGAAAATTGTTTTGAGTGAGTTGGAAAAGGTGTTTGGACACTGATATCCTCTTGGATAAATCATCACTCCTTAGGAAGAAATAGTCTCCATTTCATTGAGTTCCCCCATCAAATGAGGAAATTTATGCTAAATTTGGCTTCTGGTGAGCCACTTGCCTTGGTGAAGGAGCTTCCCTTCTTTGACGACTCGATAAACCTAGATCCTTTGTTGCCGAGTGACCTTGATCTGTGTGTATACAATATTATCACTAGATGCATGTTGCATGTAGTCAGTTTTGAGATTTGTTGGTGTCAACTGCTCTGCTATCTCTGAGGTGTACAATAATGGTGGGAAATATGGCTGAAGGAGAGCCATGTTGAAGATTGGGTGCAAGCCAAGGAAACGGGGAATGTTGAGCTCAAAATCATTGTCACCCACAACCATAGTGATGGTGTATGGACCATAACGGAGTGGGAGAAGCTTCCTATGGGGCCTTGTAAGGCGTTCTTTCTACAAGTGAAACCAAACTTTGTCTCCCACCTTGAACTTATGTGGAACCCGATGTTGATCATGGAGCTGACTTCTGTAGAATATCTTAGACCTGTTGGAGGATGTGCTAAATTTTCTCGATGAACTGGGTGGATTTGTCAACTTCTAGTGGAGCAGGGGACGAGTCGACTGAGGTGGTCACCAGGGGTAGTGAAACATCCATGTGGCCCAATGGTTAGAATCCCAAACTCACCTGAAAGGGGCTGTGACCAGTTGAGCTATGCAGGGATCGATTGTAGCTATGTTGGAAATAAAGAAGAATCTCATCCCATGTGTGGGGGTGTTTTGAATTATACATGCATAGGATATATATGATCATATGATTGACGACCTAAGTTTGGCCATCTTTCTGGGGGTGGAAGGAGGTGGATTTGGTGAGCTTGGTATCCAACAGTGACCAGAGGTTCGACCATAATTTGTTGAGGAATCGACTGTCACGGTCTGAGATAATGGTTTTTGGGATCCCAAAATGTACCCATACTCATTCAAAGAAGATCTTGGCAGTGGCTTCTGCTATGATGTTCTTCTTCCAGGCAGCTAGAACTTCCATCTTGGAAAAGCGATCAACAACCACAAAAACACAGTCATTTCCCCTCTTGGTGGATGGAAGGCCCGACATGTAGTCCATTGAGATGGATTCCCACGACCTGTCAGGAGTAGTTAGAGGGGTTTACAGGCCCTATTTCTTAGTGTTTGTTTTAGCAATAGCATATATGGTGCATGACCTCATATACTTGTCGACATCTTGTCGATGTTTCGGCAAGTAGAAAAGTTTCTGCAACACTACCATTGTCTTTTTGACGCCAAAGTGTCCTTCCACTTGACTCTAGTGAGTTTCCCAAATAAGCTTCACATGCTCTCTTGATGGAACGTAGAGGTGTACCAGACGAAAAAACAACCCATATTGAATATGGAAATTAGCGACCACTGAGTTGGCACCCAACATTTGGTAGGTTGTGGAGAAGTCAGGGTCTGTCGTGTAGAGGTGGGGCCATCTGAAGGTCTCGTGGCCACAAGATTCTAGCAACATGGTGAGTGCCACAACTGGAGGTCAGCTGAGGCAATCAACAACTCAGTTGGTACTTCTTATTTTATACTTGATGTTGAGGTGGAACTGTTGTAAGTATGTGGACCACTTCTAATGGAGGTCATTCTACAATTTTCCTTGGGTTTGCATGAACTATAGTGGCTTGTGATCTGAGTGGATAATTTTCTCCTTCCCAAGAATGTAATGTATCCATTGGTGGTAGGATTTCACAATCGAGTACATTTGTTTGTCTTAAGTAGGGTACTTACAGACAACATCTGATTGTGTCTCACTATGATATTCCATGGGGTGTCCATGTTGAGTGAGAACACGCCCACAACATAGTCTGAAGCATATGTTTGGATCTCAAAGGGATGTTGCAGGTATGGTAATGAAAGTACTGGAGATGAGAAAAAACTCTTCTTCAAGTCATAAAATTCTTGTATCCCCACACAAATGTTTCCTTACTACCACCCCTAGTTACTTGGCTGAGGGCCTATGCAATATGAGAGAATCCCAACACGAACCTGTGACAGAAATTGGCGAGGCCCAAGAAGATCTGAAGTTTAGTGATTGTGGTTGGGGTTGGCCAGTAATAGATGACTTGGATCTTGGCTGGATCCACATGCACACCATGCCTATCAATTATGTATCCTAAGTAATGGACCCTATCCATGATGAAGCAACATTTTTCCAAGTTTTCATATAGTTTGTGTTGCCACAGACTATGCAGAACCTACTAAATATGTTGCAAGAGTTCCACCCAAGTCTTGTTGTAGATGAGGATGTCATCCACATAAACCACTACAAAAGTATTAGTGAAAGGTTGTAGGATATTGTCCATAATCCTGATAAATGTTGTTGGAGAATTTCTCAAACCAAAGGGCATGAAACCATTCGAAAAGAACTTATTTTGACTTGAAGGAGGTCTTCCATACATCTGTCTATTCTATTGGGACCTGGTGGTATCCAGACTTCAAATCAATCTTACTAAAGTATTTACCCCTTGTGATTTGGTCAAGGAGGTCATTGATTTGGGGAATTGGGTACCAGTTTAAGATTGTGATTTTATTCAGGGCCTCGTAATCAATGCAAAGTCGGCAAGTCTCGTCTTTCTTATGAACTAACATGATTGGGATCCCACAAGGTGATGAGTTGGGACGTATGTGCCCCTTGTGGAGAAGTTCTTGGATATGCCTCTTGATCTCCTCATTTTCTAATAGAGAGTGGCGGTAGACTGGCCCATTGGGTAGCGATGCACCTGGGGTCAGATCGATGGGATGCTTGACCTGGCAGTGTAGAGGTACCTCGGTAGGAGGGGAGAACATATCTGATTATTATTCCACGACCTATCCACTTTCTTCTGTTGTGTGGAGAGATCGACCGTGAAGGCCATGGATGTGGCTGTGATATTTCTCTCGCTCTGAGAGAGAATCACGAAGAAGACAAATTTCTTGTTCTGAGAGATGACCTTCCTACATTTCTTGGTAGATATCAAGGAAATAACACTAGGAGGGATTGCGTCAGGTATCCTGTACAATTTTTTGTTCAAAGTAATAATAACACTACGAGGCCTAGACTCATATACAACATGACATTTCCATAAATAAGGTTCTCCCAAAAGAACATTACAAACTTCAAGAGGAGCAACATCACACAATACCTCGTATTTGAAGGGCTTGAAGTCATACTACAATCGACACTGTTGGCTGACGCAGAGATCGTTTCCTTGGCGGAGCCATCCAATGGTGCAGGGTTGTGGGTGTAGTGTTGTCAGTAGGACCAACCACTTGATTACCTCTGCTGATATGAGGTTCTTCTGGCTATCACTATCAATTATGAAGTGCAAAGAGGTGCCTTTTACCCACATCTATGAATGGAAGATGTGCTCACCTTCTTTTGGTTCGTCTGGTTCACCAGGCTAGAGATTGGTGGTAGTAATGGTGGAACTGGGTTCCGCATCAATGATCCATCTTCCCATTTCTAGTTCTGACTCAGAGTTAGAACCTACATCTGATTCATAGGATTTCACTTCGGCCACTAGAGACTTCTTTGAGCAATAATCAACAGTGTTATTCCAAGGGCTCTTATGGAAGTCACACCACTTCTCGATATCTTTCTTTGTATTTTCGATGTCCTTATTTTATTGGGTCTTGGATTGGTTGTCCCGATATTGTCCATATTTTCTCTATCCCTTTTTCTATGGGTTGGGGCCGCCCCTTCCTGGATTTTGCTGGATTTTGCTGTGAGGTGTTCCCAGGCCCAAATTTTCATGTCTTTTGTTTGAGCTTCTTCTTGATTTTGATGGCATATCAGTAGGCCACGCCCAAGGATGAGATGTACAAAAATTCCATTTCGGTTTGGATGTATCTATGCATAGCACCGCGATACTTGAATACTAGATGTCACTTTGAATTTTTGATACCTATCTTGGTGCACAAGGTATGGAAGATATTTGTGAACTCTGTCACTGCTTGGTCTCTTTCTTGCCACAGTGTGGTCCATTTGGTATACAAGTCATCATAGGTTCCGACAGGGCAAAATTGTTCCGTAATAGAATCCCTAAAGGATTCCTAGGTGGACATGACTGTAAATAATGAGGGTTCCCCTATTTCCTTTTGCTCATAGAATTTTTCCCACCAATCTTTGACATGGGGAATGACTTTGAGGAGTGAAAAAGCAATCTTTTCTCTATTCAAAAATTTATGGACAGAAAAATACCCTTCTAGTAGATTCAACCACTTATCTACAACATATTCATCTATCTGACCTTCAGATATAGGAATATCAAAGTTTATTTGTACCTTTAAGGGAGCGACACCTCCACTCAAGGAATATGTGTCGCCTGTTGGTAGTCACTGAAGGATTTTCACAAAACTATCCATCATCTCGTTCCTCTGTTGCATGAAGCATTCCTCAAGCAACATTTTGAAAGGATCTCTTGTCCCATCATATTTATTTTCTCCTACCATGAGAGGTCTCTTGGGCATGCAAGAGATTGTTTCCTCAAGAGAAACAAGATCGAGACCCAATTCTTTGTACCTTGACCTCGTTGGGGACATGCATTAAGACAACAAGGAGCAGACCGCTCTGATACCACTGATCTCGATTTTATGAGAAAAAAAAAATGAATACAAATTATTAAAATATTATTAACATAGAATAGAAGAGATACAATAAAACTGGTTTTTTATTCAATAAGGAAATAAGATGAAACTGTAAAATGCAGTGAAAAACAAGATTGTTGGATTGGTGGCAACTTATCTCTAAGAAGATATGTGACGATTGCACTCATTCCCAAGAATATCCTTCCAATGAGGCTTTGAAGGCATTTTTAAAATAAATAATAATTTCAAAAACCCTATACATCCAAAAACCTAACCCTAAAAGATGAAGCACCAAAAGTCATGTGGGCCCCATTTGGGTAAGTTCGTACATCAACTTCCCGGGGTCGTAACTTTTGCATACAATCTTTGTTTTAGGCACACGATAGCCCGTTGGAAAGGTATCATCGAGGAGATTCATTAAGGGGAGATAAATTATATCCTTCGACTATCATTGAGAAAATCAATCCTGAAAAAACTTCATTTAGTCCCTCAAAATGGCCCCAAAAGTTAAAAACTGCTAAAAATAGTAAATTGCCAAAATTGCTAGAAAATTGTTTTGAGCGAGTTGGAAAAGGTGGGTGTCCACCGATATCCACCTGGATCAATTAGCTCCCTCCTAATCCTTTATTCATGCATGAATTAATGATCTTATTTTGAAATTATATAATCGACTCCCTCCATCTAGGAGAGTCCATGCTTCCATTTGCATCGTTATTGCCTTCTGCAAAGTGTCATAGGTATTTTTCTAATTTCCTTTTGATTGCTGACTTATTTCTGTTTTTACTTCTTCCATGTTTCTTCAAGTTTTATTTTTATTTTGGTTTATCTTGCGGATGTTAATTATGTTAATAGATTCCACAGGAATTGTGTTGGCACAGGGGCAGACCCAGGGTTCAACGCTTAACAACACACCAACAAAACCCCGACTACTGACCCTTTCAGCAACACTGTGAAGCAGACGAAGTCTCACCTGAGGTAGAAGCAAGGGGGGTTACATGATGCATGTGTATTTAACCAGAATGGGACGCAAATATATGATAAGAGCACTTTCCAAAATATTTTGTTAATGCATAGGAGGTGAACATGCATTAGTTTATTAACCTCATTAACACCACAAAGAATAATCAAAGATAGATAAGAGCAATAACAAGTGATTATGCACCCTGAGCACTTAGCACTTAGCACTGTGAGTTAAGTCTAGCATTCATTTACCCTTTAACTTTAGTAAAGTACTTAAGAAGAAAAATATATATTCATTACACATCATAATCAAAGCACTAAGAAAATGGATAACATAAATGACACTACACAAATAAAACCATGAGACACCAGATATACATGGTTCACCCAGGGTGGGGCTATGTCCACAAATCGATTTTCCTCTTTATTATTCACCAAAATATTACATCGAGTAACTCCTGTGCACTAATCCATAAGGTCAAACTTCACACAAGACACGAGATCTGTGCACTAAGCAGTAGATCCTCCTTCTACCTTCCAAAAATAGGTAAAATGCACAGAGCCAAAATCTCTTATCACGACACTTAGCACCTACTCCAAACTGAGCATTACAAACACTAAGAATAGTATACAAAATCACAGTCTTGCACAAAGCCTCGAACACATACATTCCTTCGCACACAGAACTACTGCTTCTACAATACATTCCTCTTTATTTATACTTTACAAAATCTTACAATAAGGCCTAAACATGGAGAAACCCATGGGCCGACATCCCATAAACCCGTTAGAAAACCCAAAGAACCCCTTACTGGTTCCATGTAGCCCTCCAGATAGGTGAGATACACGATCTCATCTTCAACTGGGCGCTCCTACTTCGACCAACGTGTCGAAGTCCAAAAGTGGTCCAAAACCTCCAAAACTGACCAAAGTTTACCCAAAACTTGGTCGAGGGCCAACAAATCGTTACCAAGGATTGTCATTGTACTTCATCTTTTCTTGTGTATTGCTTGACTTGTAGTCATTGTGATAGCAATTCTTATCTTGTTATTCCTCCATATGTATTTTTTCTCTTTGAACATCTTATCTTCTAAGAAATATATATGCAAGATATGTACATAAACTATGTAAACATGGTATGTACAAGAATTATGAAAAATATTGTTACCTTGTCTTAGAAGAAGAAGTTCATTTTATCCTTCTTGGCCTTCTTTGAGGGTTCCATTTCTTCGACAACTAATGCTTCATGTATTTCCTTCCTTTTATTTAACTTGGGACAATGATTCTTGTAGTGACCATATTTTTTACAGTTGAATCATTGTATTTTTGACATATATTTCTCTTGATTTGGTTTCTTCCTTGAGCCAAACTTATTTTTAATCCTGAAATTCTTGAACCTTGTTATGAAGGCTTGATCATCATATTTATTTTGGGGTTTCTCTTTTGCACTAATCCTTGGTTCTTCTTGTGCACAACAAGTCCAAAGTTATTCAAATGTGGGATACTCCTTCCTTGTGTTCATGATTATGGGAAATGCATCCCATGTCTTGGGAAGACCATTGAGTAATATATTTACCAGTTCCTTCTCTGAAATGATTTCTTCAATATCTTGTAGTTGATCTCTTAACTGAGAGATTCTCACAAGGTATGATGTTATGTTGTCATCATCATTCATTTTCATGTCACAAAGCTCATTCTTTAGACTCATTACTTGTCCAATGTTTCTGACTAAGAAGAGGTTTTTTAGGGAATCATACAACTTCTTAGATGAGTCAAGATGATAGATGTAGGGTATCAAGTGGTCTTTTATATAGTCCACTATGATACTCATGGAATTGATGTCATTGTTTTTGAACTTCTCCATAACTGCAATGTTATGAGGTTCCTTCTCTTTTCCTTCCTCGAACTGTGGTTCCATGATATTTCCTTTCATGATATCCAACACTTTATTCCTAGAAAGGATGATGTCAATCCTTGTATTCCACGAACTAAAGTTAGAAACCCCTTCTAACTTGTTTTATGACTTCATAAAGTAAGTCATAACTACTTTGACTTGGTCAATCTTTGACCAAAAACTCAAACTTGACGTCTTAGC
The DNA here is from genome assembly GCA_010110895.2 of Picea sitchensis. Lineage (NCBI taxonomy): Eukaryota > Viridiplantae > Streptophyta > Pinopsida > Pinales > Pinaceae > Picea > Picea sitchensis. Next base: position 72,680 of record SNQJ01S0068031.1, read on the forward strand.
TTGCTGAGAGTACTAGGAGATGCATTAGGACATCCATAAATTAGGTCAATCTCTTTAGTTAAGGTGCCTCAACAATAGGGTTAGGGTTTTTTTGCTGCAACAAAAACTGATTACAACTGCAACTGTAACTGAGAAAATCCTCCCAATCTATCTTCCAATGGTTAGATTGTTCAAAGATAGTGTGGGACCATAACCTATTAGAAATAATAGATGTGCTCATTTAACCATAGAAAATAACACAATATTTTGACCCAAACATAGGTCGAAGCCACCCCAGAGCACCTTAACCTTGATAGAGAATGATTCTGGAAGAAAACCCTAGGCCTAATAGTCAATCAATATAGCGTACCTCTCTCTCTCCAACGCTAGCATTCAAGGAAAAAATTCCAAACCATAACCAATAGAAAGTCTGAGGATAAAATGAGAATACAAATTGCAGTAGCTGCAGTTGCAGCTACTCCCCATACTTGCGCACTTACCTAGTTTCTGCAGTGCACACTTCTTCACTGTTGAAATTTTGAGCTATGTGTGCCAAATAAGATCTAGATACCTGTATTTATACTGTTTTTCCTGAGCTTCCTGGGCCGAATTCTCATTCTGGAGGATAAATACTTAATATTAAATATTTCCTTGAGTTGACTTGTCTTCTAGGGTTATGTTCAATTCTTTAGGGTTTTTTCTTGCTTCCTGGAATATTCTATTCTCATAAGTGTTACACGTGGAGGTAAATACCTCCCGCAGCTACCATAATATCGACAAGGTGTAGGTGGTGGATGTTGCAACTCAATATAAAAAGAGTCATATGATGTGATGGAATCTTGTGCTTGAACAAATTGAGTCTAGAGGACTAAAATATCAAGACAACTTGCTAATGGAAATGAAGACCCAACAAAAGCAAGTTCGACTTTTGCTAGTCTCATCATAGGTTGAATGGGATGTGCAATCCCCTATCCATTATTTCCAAGGCCACCACCAGTGTACCCCATCTTATGCATCAATTTTGACCCAATATCATGAGAGTGCAACTCAAACGCTAGTGAAGGAAGCTCTCGAGTGGTCAACAATGAAAAAGAAGACCTATAAGCAAGAGATTGTTTAAGATATTTTTGCAAACAAGAAATAATATTTTCTTTATCTTTTAAATCAACCAAAAAATGATCATTGAGAAGAGTGATTTTCTCCTCCATCTCATTAATGTGGGTGGTCCAAGTATCAACTTTATCTTTATGCTCCTCCATTAGAATCCCAATGAGTCTAAAATACCTAGAAAAATAGGTACACATGTTTTGAAGACAAATCTTGGATCTCTCTTGTTCACCTAAAAGTTTGCTAACTTCTTTGACAAGTTTTAGATTTAGATTCTGAAGGGTTGAGATAAATCCATATTTATCCTCTATTACAATGATTCTCTCCCAATGAATGATATCAATGAGATATGCATGTTGGAGTAGCGATATGAGGTTCTGCTAATCCATTGCATGTAACTATAGATCTGATAACACTATTGTATCTCCTAAAATACAATGTGGGTATTGGATATTTTTGGTGAGCGTGACCATTCCTATGAAATGCATCTTTGTACCAAAAATCATATCTACCCATATCGTGTATTTCGATATATGGCTATCATATATATGGCACATTAATCTTAGAGATAATGTGAGGCATAAGAATAATTTTCGGTGAGTAATTCATGCTTCCTTATTTCTTCAATCTTCAGTACCTGCAAATAAAAGTGTCAGTGCGCCTTCTTCCTAGAATCTCATGGGATATGATACCATGTAGAATGTGGTGAGTACATGCAAAATAGATCTAGTTAGTATAAGAATGAACACAACCTGCAAAATTGAGAAGATGAGAGAAAAATTGGAGATAAAAGAATAGAAAATGTATTAACCAAATGAATGAATGATAATTTACACATGATATACACTATATAGATCAACTAATACACATTAGAAGAGAAGACAATGCGCCATAATGATGGTCTAGAGATATCTGGACACACACATGAAGTTACCAGAGTTAACTTCCACCTAGTCCCGGTTAACTAGTCATGTAGTCTTCAGTTAATTGAGTCACACGTGTGGAAGTGAGAGAAACTCATGCAATTACTGGTGATAAAACTGGGGTTTCCATACATGAGTGGCTTCCACTATTCTAACTAAGTTTAAATGACTCTAAACACATGATAATGTTCTCCTAGAATGTAGGAGAGGTTCCTAAAAAATAGAAGACCCTCAATAATGACTAATAAACATAAGATAATAAATAAAAATATCCTAGGTGTATGTAATATCTCCAACAATTAGGACTAGGAGCAATCAAAGCCTTATATCGAGGGGGTAAATATTAAGATTTCCTTTGGATTTTAAAGTTGGACATTAATTATCCCACATTTCTTTATTTATTTTATAACATTCTTTATTTTATTTTTTATAACAGTTGCATCAACCTGAACATTCTATCCCTTCTTCTCATAGGAGGATGAAGCACATGTCTTTTTGGTGTACATGTAACAAGTTTTACTAAATGTTATTACACTACAAAAGACCTCAGGATGGAAAGTGTTAAGTATGGGTGGGAACAATACGTTACCCTTATCAAATCCTCCCATTAGTATCGATGTTTCCCAAGAGTGACAACACATGACTAGAACACTAATGATGGCCACCAAGGTGAAACAAGTCAAAGAGCGTAACTACTGAGCGCATGATTCATTATCCAACTTCAACCCTTGATCCTCACACATATGTCAAATGCATTAAATATGACACTTTATATGAAACAATGACTATTGTACATCATAATGTGTTGGACCACCATCTTCTAATGAACCATGATGTTGATTAGATGAGATGATCTATGATGCTAAGGAATGAGGCATTTGGGGGTTGATGTCTATGGAGAATATTGATCATCATAATCATCGAGATTACTTTCTTCATTGTGATCCATGAGACATGATCTCCTCTGGTTACCCCTAGGTGAGAGGGGGTAATAGTTTGAAATGTAGGAAAGTGCATCAAAAATATAATTTTCAATTATAAAATAAAATAAATCTCATAAATTCAACAAAATTTACATCATTAAGAATGTGAATAATAATAAATTAACAATGTTCAATGATGAAGAAAGTGAATAGTAACAAAGTGATATGATGAATATATTGAATAATACATATTAAGTAGTATTTGATCTCAATCTCTCTTGTTTACCTTTTCTCTTAGGCACACTCTCATACTTTCCCATCTTGTCATGATCATACAAAAATGGACCTTAGAATAAAAGATCATTCAAAAAGTTAGCTTAAGATATTACATTGAAAGTGAAAGCATGCTATTCTTTCTTTTTGACATATTACAGTGAAAGTGAGAGAATGCTATTCTTTCTTTTCTATATTAATAGCTATTTTTACTAATGTCAATCCCTTTTTCTTTATGTTTGGTTAATCCCATAGCAAGTCTTAATGGAATTTGCCTAGATTATATTTTTTAATAAGTATAATGGGGACAATTTGAGGGAATACTTAATCCCATAGAACCCTCACATGACTAATAAACCCATTTTATTTGGAATTAAGAGGAAATACATGTCCAAAGTCTCTTCCAAAGAGAATGCCTTTAAAATTGAATTCATTGTTAAATAAAAAAAATACTCATTACATTAAAAATATGTTTTTATTTTTATTTTCAGAATACAAATGCCAAAATGCTTGATGAAATAATTTATGGAATTAAAATTATGTTTAAATTCCTATTTCCACTTACCAATGCCAAAGTTCTTATTTCCACTTACAAATGCGAAAAAAAAGTTGAGTTTATGAAAGAAAGAATCTTGAAAAAATATACTAAAGATGTGTAGTATTAGATTGTTTTGCATTGTAAAATGAATGAATTAAATTGTTTTGTTTCATTGTAACATGGTTGAAATCAATGCATCAAATTGTTTCATGTTATATTATTGCAAAAATTAATACACTAAAACATTTTACATTGTATTGTTGTTGTTGTTGGAATCATCATAGAGAAAAGATTTACATGTGTAAAGTTTAATTGATTTTTTAATAACCACCTTAATTATTTTGACTCTTATGCATTGAGACTACATTATCTTTATTACCAAGTTGTTGGGATTCTCTTATCATACATGCACTAGCTTTATTACCAAGTTGTTGGGATTGTATTATCATACCTCCCTTGTATTTGTTGAAATGCATTAGTAGAGCATAATCATATGCATTTCATATTTTGAGTTATATTATTAGATTCACATGAGTTTCCTTTTCAAACATTGAGAAGGTAATCATATAACTACTACTACTACTAATAATAATAACAATAATCAAATTTTAAGGTCATGACCAAACTAGTCACCAAATTGGGGTATGAGATCCTCTTCTTTGTGGGACAAAGAACCTAGGGATTTGACTCCTAAAATCTAGGGATGTGTACACACCCTACCTCCTCTAGATTTATTTTGGTATCTCATTATAAAAAAATCTATCTATTAATTTTTCACCTTTTATATTTTATATACCATCTAGTTTTTATTTAATAAAAATATAAAAATATTTTATTTCAGAGGCTATATTCAAATAATCTTTTTATTATTAATAATTTATTTTAATTTTTTAAATGCCACAAGTTGAATCCAAATTAACATAAAATTACACATTTCCTAAATTGAAATTCTCCTTAACTAAATACTATATATATTAACTTTTATGAATTGGTATGGTATGCATTTTCTTTCAATTTCCTTGCATGATATGGTATGGTATGGTATGCATTTACTTGCCATTTCCTTGTATGGTATGCATTGGAAATGACAATGGTATGCATTGGCAATGAAAATGGTATGCATTGGTATGACATGCATTGCTTTGTCATTTCCTTGTATGGTATGCATTGGAAATGGTATGGTATGGTAGGAATTGGCATTGACAATGGAAATGGAAATGGTATGGTATGGCATGGTATGCATTGCTAATGGTATTCTATGGTATGGTATGGTATTCATTGGCAATGGAAATGGTATGCATTGGCAATGAAAATGGTATACATTGCCTTGCCATTAACTTTTATGGTATGCATTGGAAATGGTATTCAATGGAAATGGAAATGGTATGGATTGCCTTGCCATTGCCTTGTATGGTACACATTGGCAATGACAATGGTATGCATTGGAGATGAAAATGGTATGTATTTCCTTGCCATTGCATTGTATGGTATGTTATGGTATGGTATGGTATGCATTTCCTTTCCATTTCCTTGTATGGTATGCATTGGAAATGGTATGGTATGGTATGTATTGGAAATGGTGTGCATTGGCAATGTAAATGGTGTGCATTGGCAATGTAAATGGTATGCATTGGTATGGTATTCATTTCCTTGCCATTCCCTTGTATTTTATGCATTGGAAATGGTATGGTATGGTATGGTATGCATTTACTTTCCATTGCTTTGCATGGTATGGTATGGTATGGTATTCATTTCCTTGCAAATTCCTTGTATGGTATTCATTGACAATGGTATGGTATGGTATGGTATTCATTTCCTTGCAATTTCCTTGTATGGTATGCATTGACAATGGTATGGTATGGTATGCATTAGCAATGGAAATGTTATGCATTGGCACTGGCAATGGTATGCATTTCCTTGCCATTTTATGGTATGCATTGGCAATGGTATGGTATGGAATGGTATGGTATGGTATGCATTGACATTGGAAATGGAAATGGAAATGGTATGATATGCATTGACAATGGTATGCTATGGTATGGTATGCATTGGAAATGGAAATGAAAATGGTATGCATTGCCTTGACATTTCCTTGTATGGTATACATTGACAATGGTATGGTATGGTATGGTATGGTATGTCATACATTTCCAATGGTATGCATTGGAAATGGAAATTGTATGCATTTGCAATGGAAATGGTATGGTATTTCATGCCTTGTCTTGGTATGGTATGCCTTGCCTTGCCTTGGTATGATATGGTATGTTATGCCTTGCCTTGCTTGCAATAGGTTTTTGGTCAATGAGGCATAGTGCAATTTTTGAAGAGGAGGTCGATTTTCAAGAACACTATGTCAGGAATTTTTGGGTAGTGCAGTCACATGGGCCTTGGCCAAATAGAATTGTGGGAGCTTACGAAACTATGTTATGCCACTCGGTTTGGATTTTATGCTTTCAGACCAAATTGGCCACATGTCCCTGAATTGCTTGAAGAGGCGAGTTGAAACATGCGATAAATATCAAACCGAGACTCAGATGGGAGAATCGTCAGTTGAATTGAACTGAGAGCATCAAATTTCAACTGGGAGGGCCCCTATGCTGTCATTTCATCCACCAAAAAACTATTTGTTGGAGTATCTTCGTCACTAGGGTTTTGGTCAATGAGGTAGAGTGCAATTTCGTAAGAGGAGGTCAATTTTCAAGAACACTATGTTAGGAATTTGTGGGTAGTATATTCATGTGGGCCTTGGACAAATAGAATTGTGGGATCTTACGTAACTTCGTTATGCTGCTCGGTTTGGATTTTATGCCCCCAGAAAAAATTGGCCACATGTCCCTAAATGGCTTGAAGAAGCGAGTTGCAACTCATGATAAAACTAAAACCAAGACTCAAATGGGAGAACCATTAGTATCATGGGATATAAAGAAATATGTTTCAACTTGGGGGGGGGGGGGGGG
>SNQJ01S0068031.1:79437-99107 GCA_010110895.2 Picea sitchensis
AAAATGTTTTTTGGAGTATCTCTAACACTAGTGTTTTGGTCAATAAGGCATAGTGCAATTTCTGAAGAGGAAGTCGATTTTCAAGAACACCATGTTAGGAATTTGTGGGTATTGTAGTCGAGTGTGACATGGAAAAATAGGCTTGTGGGATCTTACATAACTCCCTTATGCCACTCAATTTGGATTTTATGCCCCGAGACCAAATTGGCCACGTGTCCATTAATGGATTGCGGAAGTGATTTGCAACTTGCGATAAAACTCAAACCATGAATCGTGTTAGAAAAAAAGGATCTTAGAGAAATAAAATAAAATAAATGTGAAAATAAAGGACAAGAGATACACAATAAAATAGAGACACAGATATACGTGGCTCACCTAGTGTCGGCTACATCAACTAGAGAAATTTCCAGGTCCTTCCTTTATTATTTTCTAGCGAAATGAAGGGATACAACCTACAACACACCTGCTATAATTTCCTCTTGTTTCTCTCATAGTATCCTCTATTAGAATACAATATTCAAACACATACTCAACAGCAATACAATTCACTCATGAGAAAAGGGTTTCCTTCTAGGGAAAAAAACCCTAATATAGTTTCTACCGTTAGATATGAGACCTTATAATGAACAGTCTAGATTGACTATGAAATTAAAATATTTTACAAGAAATTTTTTCCCAAAAATTCACTTTGGGCGAACTTCCCCCGAATCCCCTGCTAGGGGGGGGGCAGCAATTTCTGAAGAGGAGGTCGATTTTCAAGAACACCGTGATAAGAATTTGTGGGTAGTGTAGTCGAGTGTGACATGGAAAAATAGACTCGTGGGATCATACATAACTCCTTTATGCCACACATTTTGGATTTTATGCCTCGAGACCAAATTGTCCACGTGTCCATTAATGGATCGAGGAAGCGAGTTGCAACTCGCAATAAAAATCAAACCATGACTTGTGTTAGAAAAAAAGGATCTTAGAGAAATAAAATAAAATAAATGTGAAAATAAAACACAAGAGATACAGAATAAAATAGAGAAACATATATACGTGGCTCACCTAGTGTGGGCTACGTCAACTAGAGAAATTTCCAGGTCGTTCCATTATTATTTTCCAACGAAATGAAGGGATACAACCTACAACACACATGCTATAATTTCCTCTTGTTTCTCTCATAGTATCCTCTATCAGAATACAATATTCACACACATACTCAGCCGCAATACAATTCACTCATGAAAAAAGGGTTTCCTTCTAGGGAAAAAAACCCTAATATAATTTCTATCATTAGATCTGAGACCTTATAATGAATGGTCTATATTGACTATGAAATTAAAATATTTTACAAGCAATTTTTCCCAAAATTTTTCTTTGGGGGAACTTCCCCCAAATCCCGTGCCAGGGGGGGCTACATTTTTTTTTTTCATCCCTCGCCACCCCCCCTAGACACTTTGGTGATAGTTGTGGGGGGGAAATCCCCCCCACACCCCCGATTATGGAGTGGGATCCAAGAACAACTAAAACAAACCTATGAATCAGGAAGATAATCAGGCTCCACAACCAATAAATTGGATGGGTGAACCATTAGTTTCATTGGATTCATAGCATCGAGTTTTATCTAAGGGTCCCCCTACATTGTCATTTCATCCACTAGAGAACCATTTGTTGGAGTATATCCAACACTATGGTTTTTATCAATGCTTATTACATATGTTTGATAATTTGACACCTTGTTAGGCTAGACATGGCAAGGAGAGTGAAGGAAAGGCATGGCATGGTATGGAAAGGAATGACATGGAAAGTAAATTACTGCCATGGAAAGGCATGGCATGTCAAGGAAAGTCATGGAAAGGAAAGGAAAGGCATGGAAATGAAATGAATGACATGGAATGTCAAGGCAAGGTAAAGAAAGGAAAGGAAAGGAAAGACATGGAATGGAAATGAAAGAAAAGGAAAGTGAAGGAAAGGCAAGGTCAGGCAAGGAAAGTGAGGGAAAGGCATGGCATGGCATGGCATGGAAAGGAAATACATGGTAAGGAATGGAATGACAAGTGAAGGCTAGGCAAGTGAAGTCAAGGAAAGACAAGTGAAGGAAAGGAAAGTTAAAGAAATGCATGACAAGAAAAGGCATGACATGGAAAGGAAAGGAAATGTATGGTAAGGAAAGCAAAGGCATGGAAAGGAATGGAAAGTAAATGAGTGGAAAGTCAAGGCAAGACATGAATGGAAATGAAATTGAAGGAAAGGCATGGCATGGCATGAAATGACATGGCATGGCATGGAAATGAAACACATGGCAAGTTAAGGAAATTCAAGTGAAGGAAAGTGAAGGAAAGGAAAGTGAAGGCATGGCATGGAAAGTGAAGGCAAGACAAGTTATGGGATGGAAAGGAAAGGAAAGGAAAGGCATGGAAAGGAAAGATAAGGAAAGGCATTTCATGACAAGTGAAGGCAAAGAAAGGAAATTCAAGGAAATGAAAGGAAAGTGAAGGAAAGGCAAGGAAAGTGAAGGCAAGGCATGGAAAGGCATGGCATGACATGGAATGGAAATGAAGTACATGGGAAGGGATAGCATGGTAATTTAAGGAAATGAAAGTGAAGGAAATTCAAGGAAAGTGAAGGCAAGTAAAGTTAAATCAAGGCATGGCAAGGAAAGGCATGGCATGGCATGGAAAGGCAAGGCAAGGCATGGTAAGACAAGGAAAGGCATGGAAAGGAAATGAATTGAAAGATAAGGAAATGCATTAATGGAAATACAATTGAAGGAAATGCATGAAATGGCAAGGCAAGGCAAGTGAAATAAAGGCATGGAAAGGCAAGTGAAATAAAGGCATGGGAAGGCAAGACATGACATGGAAAGGAAAGGAAATGCATGGTAAGGAAAGGAAAGGCATGGAAAGGAATGGCAAGGAAATGAGTGGCAAGTGAAGGCAAGACATGAATGGAAAGGCAAGTTAAGGAAAGAGATGGCATGGTATGGAATTGCATGGAATTACATGGAAAGGAAAGACATGGCAAGTTAAGGAAAGACAAGTGATGGCAAGTGAAGGCAAGGCAAGTGGAGGAAAGGAAATTTAAGGCATGACATGGAAAGTGAAGGAAATACAAGTGATGGGATGACAAGGAAAGGAAAGGAAAGGGATGGAAAGGAAAGGCAAGGCAAGGAATGTCATGAAAAATGAAGGAAAATAAAGAAAAGGAAAGGAAAGGAAAGGAAAGTGAAGGCAATGCAAGGAAATGCAAGGCAAGGAAAGTGAAGGTAAGGCATGGCAAGACATGTAATGACATGGAATGGAAATGCAAGGCATGGGAAGGAATATCATGGTAAGTGAAGGAAAGGAAAGGTAAGTGAAGGAAATGAAAGTGAAATTAAGGCATGGTAAGGAAAGGTGTGACATGGAAAGGTAAGGAAAGTCATGGTAAGACAAGGAAAGTCATGGAAAGGCATGGAAAGGAAATGAATGTAAAGTCAAGGAAATGAATGAATGGAAAGAAAAGTTAAGGAAATGAATGACATGGCATGGCATGGAAAATTCAAGACATGGAAAGTGAAATAAAGGCAAGTTAAGGTAAGGAAAGGAAAGTGAATTAAAGGAAAGGAAAGTGAAGGCAATGTAAGTGAAGGCATGGCATGGCAAGTGAAGGAAATCCAAGTGATGGGATGGAAAGGAAATGAAAGGAAAGGCATGTCAAGGAAGGGTAAGTAAAATCAAGGCAAGTCATGTCATGGAAAGTGAAGTAAAATCAAGGAAAGGAAAGTCAAGGCAAGGAAAATTAAGGAAAGGAAAGGAAAGGAAAGTGAAGGCATGGCATGGAATGGAAAGGAAAGGTATGGGAAGTCATGGAATGGAAATTGAAGAAAAGGAAAGTGAAGGAAAGTAAAGGAAAGTGAAGGCAAGGAAAGTGAAATCAAGGCATGGAAAGGAAAGGCAAGTCATGGCATGGAATGTCAAGGAAAAGCATGGAAAGGAAAGGAAAGTCATGCCAAGGCATGACAAGGCAATGAATGGAAAGGAAAAGAAAGGCATGAATGGGAAGGCCAGTGAAGGAAAGGGATGGAATGGTATGGAATGACATGGCATGGAAAAGGAAAGACATGGAAAGTGAAGGTAAGGAAATTGAAGGCAAGGAAAGGAAAGTGGAGGAAAGGAAAGTGAAGGAAAGGTAAGTGATGGGATGAGAAGGCAATGAAAGGAAAGTAATGAAAAGGAAAGGAAAATAAAGGCATGTCATGGAAAGTGAATGAAAATCAAGACAAGGTAAGGGAAGACAAGGCAAGTGAAGGAAATACAAGGAAAGGAAAGGAAAGTGATAATATGGAAAGTCAAGTCAAGGAAAGTGAAGGTATGGAAAGGAAAGGAAAGGAAAGTGAACGAAATGAAAGGAAACCAAAGTCAAGGCATGGAAAAGTAAGGAATGTCATGTGTATATTTTAAGGCATGGTATATTTTAACAACATTGAAAATATTTTAACAACAATCAAAATGAAGCCAAAATTATTCATTTTACATACCTAGATGGTCATTCAAGTAGACCATCTGGATCACTTCTAATAGTGGTGGTTTCCATTAAATTACCATGCTCAAAGTAAGGAAAGACATATCGTACCTTTGATGAGTTATTACTTGGAATTTTTTGTAGTTGGAGGTTTATACCAATAACCAAGTTTATAAATCCATATACAACTTGATCCGGTTTATAATACTGAAATACATAACCACCTTTGTTTTGTGTTCTTTCATCTTATGTCAGATATTCTCCTTTAATAACCATCGACCCTATCGGAAATTCAATGCCTTCAGAGTCTGTTACTGTTTGCATGAGGGTATGCTTTATTCTTTCCCTCTAAACATTGTGCCAACTAATAATCACTGCCCCATTAATTATCTCATAGGGAAACCACTGCATATATGTGCCCTGCAAAACATGGAGTGCCAAAATGTGAGTCCACTAAATAACTAAAGCATAAACCATTAATTCTAGTTATTGAAAATTTAATAGAAGGATTCAACGAACCTTGAAGTACAAGATATAAGACATGATCATAATTTGATAAAATACTTGATTGGTCCTCCTCCAATTGGGATAATTCCATAGTGACACATTGATCAATGGGGAGTAATACACAATCCCATCTATCAAACCAATTTGTCGGTTCACAATCATCCCATTCATTACTACTACATGGACCACATAATAAAGAGAGTTTTTTTGTCCATATTTCAACTATTGCATTGTGTGATGTTCTAACTGAATGGAATCCATGAGTTCCCTAAATTATTTTTCATTCATACCATTGTGATTGATCTACATCGACCACCTCCCAAAAATATTTATGTACATGTCCTTTCTTGTGTGATTGTTCTTCAAGGTTTCATGTTCCCTCTCCCATTACTAAAGAACACCATTCAACAATGGATTTTTCATCTCGAATGAGGGAAGTAGTAGTGAACTTCATTTATTCCTGCATAATGCACTTTTTATGAATTCACCTGCTCCATCATGCTCCCCTTTTCTATTCCTAGACTCAAAATAGTTCCAAATGTGTGGTACCTTTAGTTTTGTGTGCAACATACACAAACATTGAAATACATGAGAATTTTTGAACTGGTCTGTGCAACACTATGACCAAATCCAATGTTGATCCATCTGTACATTTTTCTCCTTAAGGTGATTTTAGAACAACTGAAAATAATTTTGTATGTAGGATAATTTATGGCACCGATCATCACTTATGAAGAAGTGATGATTGTTCAATATAACTTTGTTTTGTTCATTACTATCTAGTCCATGCATGTATGTGATATGTACCATTATGTTGACCCACTTTGAGTGATAATATTGGATTTTAATCTCATTTTGTGGTTGAAGGGTGTAGTTCTCAACAAAATCAACCATTGATAACACAATACCAACAAGAAATGTATCTTTTCATATTCTGAAATGCTCATCCTGCCATCGAACCACATGGACATGCTGAACATAATGTCATGTATTTTCGATGAAATCCTTCATGAAGTAACAAACTTGTACTTGGGAAGTAACCAATTGTATCTTTTTTCTTTCCTATCCTCCATCAATATCATATGTGACATATTTTAATCTTTGCAAGGAAACCTCCTTCCTCCCCAATTCATACTCATCCCTTACATGGATGCACTTGCCCAGTAATGTCATTCCACCACACCTAGGGAATGTCCCATATAAACATGCTTTTTGATAAAATGTAAGACCCTCTGGCCTTGTACACAATATGCAATGGATAAATTCTCTAGATGATGATGACAACAATACAACTAAGAATTCCTGCAAAAGGGTGTTATGCAAAACACGATATATATATATATATATATATATATATATGTGTGTGTGTGTGTGTGTGTGTGTGTGTGTGTGTGTGTGTGTTTCATAATAATAATCATACTCAATGTGATATCTACAACAAAACATGTTACAAATTGTGTTTATTCGAGCATACCAAGGCTTGCATTTATGGAAATATCTTTGGCCTAAGTTAAGTGCACTATGTACTATTATTAATCTCTCATACAATTATGTCTGTGTAATGTCAAGAAAGTTTTTAATATGGGTTTCACTTTCCCTAGATCTCGTTATCAATTTTAGTACATATTTTTGGTTGGAAGAATCCATTTTGTTCTTATGCCAGAAATCCTAAACTAGTCCATTAACCGCTCCCATTAACTTCATGTCAGAACGAAGTAGCCTAACAGCGAAGGCCTACAAATCTATTGCCCCCCCTATGTTGAGGCTATATCATCTATGAGAATACTTTGCAATGGTTTTGATATTTCATTTCAAGAGATGAGAGGTCTAATGTTGTAGAAAATGATGTTTTCTCATGATCTTGCTAACAATTGATTGTGACAAGACACATTGGGCTGCATTGTGGTCTTTAGAACAATATTTCTTACCAATTCTTTGAAAATAATCTATATGGTTTCTAACAATATGATTACTTGTTTCTACACTTTTGAATGTTTTAATGCCTAAAATTTTGCTAACAACAGTCAAACTTCTAGATTTTAACAAAGACAAAAATAATTGACATTTAGTAGCATCATATTTTGGTTCAAAATATTCTTGAATGAGTTTTTTAAAGTGATAACAAATAGTATGGTTAGGTAACTTACCTTTAAGTGATGCTATACCACTTTCATCGACCTAAATGCATTTAGGAGTTCTTCGCTACATAATGCTCAATCTAGGTAGGGATGAAGAACCCCTATTCTAGCACTCTTGACTTCCCTATTGTGGAGTTAACAATGTTGGAGTTATTTCCACTTCAATCACTAATGGATCAACTATAATAGGAGAGTGGACATGGGATTGTCTAGTTTTTGGAACATTTGACTGTCTAACAAGATATTTCACCACATGAACAATGTTGTACACCAATTGCTTCTCTAATTTCATCTATTACATAATCATATCCAAACAAATCCTCTATTATATGGTCATCCACAAAATGTTGTCTTGATGAGATATTGTTTGGATTTCTCTCTAATGAAATCTTGCGCTTTTCTTTTGGTGATGGAGGAGAAACAATAGTGGCATCTATTCGGCTAGAAATTGGATTTCCCTCTTCATAAAGCCTACACTTTTACATAGATTTTATTTTTCTCTTTCTTATTCTACCTTTTCTATCGATTTATTTTTTCTCGAGGAATTTCTTTCTCGAATCCGGTGGTACCCCATGTTTAAAGATAAAAATTGGCTTCCAAACACCCATCACAATATTTTCTTTTATTATGTAATAAGGAAATACCAAGTGGATAAATTTGTTTGTATTACAAAATAAGACACATCTAATAATTCCAATTCCAATTCCAATTGCACTTGGAAAAATTTGTCTTCCAATTCCAAGAAGACACAAGAAGATAATAATAACAATTCTAATTTCACTTGGAAAAAAATTTATTCCAATTCCAAGAAGACACAATAAGATACAGACAAAAATTCCAATTTCACTTGGACAAATTTGTCTTCCAATTCCAAGTAGACACAAGAAGATACAAACAACAATTCCAATTGCACTTGGAAAAATTTGTCTTCCAATTCCAAGAAGACGCAAGAATATACAAACAACAATTCCAATTGCACTTGGACAAATTCGTCTTCCAATTCCAAGAGGACACAAGTGTATACAAACGAAAATTCCAATTTCACTTTACAAAGTTGTCTTCCAAATTTTCCTACAATGGTTTAGCAATAGCAAAAACGTCTCTATGAATCTAACAAGAACACTAAAATAAGTAAAACCTGTCTTTGCGGGTTGTTTTTGTTTAAATATTTATTGGGTTTTTTTTCCATGAGATATATGAGGTGGGGTGTTCTTGGCACCAAAAAATTCTCAACAAGAATGTGTGCGTGTTCCTAGAACGCGTGCGCACTAAAGCACATGCATATTCTAGGAGCATGCGAGCACTCCTGCTAAGCATAAATGACCAACATATACAATTCATTCAAGTCATATGAGTGTGTGTGTACTCTTAATGCACCAAATATAGCATTTAATATACACCAAACATCTTTATGAACAAATATGTATAGGGGTATGTGGACAACTAAGGCCTAAGGGATTAGGATTGAAAATGTTTTCAAGGATATATCAATGGTTAGAGCACCAAGATGTGGGTGATGTGTGTGCAAGGTTTGTACACATGTTATATGCATAGTGCACTCAGAGATCAAGTGTAGATATGATTAAGGATTGAGTATAAGTTATGCCTAGGCTTAGATGGAGCTAGGGGGGTCTATTTCATGGTCTACATCAAGATCTAGGTCAAAGTATAGATCTATATCTATCTCTATGTTGTGGCCTAGGTCATGGTCTATGTCAAGCTCTGGGTCATCATCTAAATATATATATAGCTCTATGTCATGGTATAGGTCATGGTCTAGGTCTATGTCATGATTTACGTCATGGTAATTGTATAGGTCTAGGTCATGCTCCAAGTCTTTCCATGTGTAGGTCTTGCTATGTCTAGGTTTAGGTCTAGTTCTTGACATGTCTAGTTCAAGGCCATTTCTTTCCTTGAGATGTACGAAGGATGGATGCAGAGAGAGGAATAAAGAGACTGTAATAGGGGGAGAGGGAATGAAAAAGAGAGTGAGGGACATGGAGAGGGGGTGGGGGGAGGGGAGGGGTGTAGAGAGTGAGAGAGTGAGAGTATGGGGGGTAGATAGTGAGAGAGTGAGAGTATGGGGGGTCTATTTCATGGTCTATGTCAAGATATAGGTCATATTATAACTATATATCTATTTGTATGTCGTGGTATAGGTCATGGTCTACATCAAGCTCTAGTTCAACGTCTAAATCTAGATATTGATCTATGTCATGGTATAGGTAATGGTCTAGGTATATGTCATGGTCTACATCATGGTCATTGTATATGTCTAGGTAATGCTATAGGTATTTCCATGTCTAGGTTTAGGTCTTGAAATATCTAGGTCAATGCCATTTCTTTCCTTGCGATGTAGGGAGGGAGATTCGGAGAGAGGAAGAAAGAGAGTGTGAGAGGGGGAGAGAAGAAGAAAAAGAGAGTGAGGGACATGGAGATAGAGAGAGGGGGTAGAGAGTGAGAGAGTGNGGGAGGTAGAGAGTGGTAGAAAAAGGATGGATTTAGAGAGTGAGTGTGTTAAAGTGTGGGAGGAAGACAAAGGAAGACATAGA
Source organism: Picea sitchensis (assembly GCA_010110895.2). Taxonomy (NCBI): domain Eukaryota; kingdom Viridiplantae; phylum Streptophyta; class Pinopsida; order Pinales; family Pinaceae; genus Picea; species Picea sitchensis. The sequence goes on from SNQJ01S0068031.1 coordinate 89,123, forward strand.
GGGGGGATAGAAAATGTGTGTGTGAGGGGGATGGATAATAAGTGTTTGAGTGTGTTAGAGGGAGGGAGAAACAAAGAGTAGGTAGAGAGAGAGTGAGAGGAAAAGGGGGAGAGAAAGTGGGGAGGGGTATATGCATGAGAGAGAGAGAAGAGACATAGTGAGAGGGAGGGGGGAGAGAGAGGGAGGGAGGAGGGGGTGGAGAAAGAGTGAGACTGATTATGATAGGAAGGGGGGAGATAGAGGAGAGGGAGGGTAGAGAGATATCAAGAGAGAGATGGGAGGAGAGTAGAGGAGAGAGAGAAAGAGGTGGTAGCTTTAGGAGAGAAATATAGGAGGGATAGTGGGAGGGAGGGGGAGAGATAGAGGGAGGTGGGGGCTAGAGAGAGAATGTGTGAGTGTGAGAGGGGAGAAAGAGAAAGAAAGAGAGGGGGGTTGTATAAGGACGTGGTGGATAGAGAGTGAGACTGAATGTGATAGGAAGGGGGGAGATAGAGGCAAGGGGGGGTAGAGAGATATAGATAGTTTAATGGGGGATAGAAAGTGCATGTGAAAGAATGTGGGAGGTAGAGAGAGGTAGACAAAGAGGGGAGGTAGAGAGTGGTAGAAAAAGGATGGATTTAGAGAGTGAGTGTGTTAAAGTGTGGGAGGAAGACAAAGGAAGACATAGAGGGGGGATAGAAAATGTGTGTGTGAGAGTGTGGGAGGGAGACAAAGGAATACATAGAGGAGGGATAGAAAGTGTGTATGAAAGAGTGTGGGAGGGAGAGAGAGGAAGACAAGAGGAAGGTAGAGAGTGAGTGTGTTAGAGTATGGGAGGGAGAGAGAGGGATACAAAGAGAGGAGGTAGAGAGTGAGTGTGTTAGAGTGTGGGAGGGAGAGTGATCCAAAATGGATCCTGGAACCAAAATGGGTCAAGGAAGGCCTAAAAATCAAAGTGTTCATAATCACTCCAAAATATACATGTGCGTAGGCCTCGTCATTACAAACCCAATGCAAATTGAACAGGCTCAAACGAACACCGTATGCGAAATATATCTCGATCTGTTCATTTTTTCGAACAGGGAAAATTTTCATGACTGTACAGTCTGTACAGTGCTGACGTGGCAGGTGACCGTACAGGTCGTACAACTGTATAGTGATGTGGCAGTGAGTTGGCACACTAACAAGGTAGACACGCTGGTAGGCAGGTGGATGAGTCATATTGTGACACATGGCACCACTACAAGGGTGACACATGGCACATCTATATAATTGAGTTGGCATGGGCTGATGTGGCAAGTTCCTTATAGCCATACGATACTTGGCAGATGACTGGACTAGTAGGCTGACATGGGTAGGTCAAAATGTGATCAAATTATTTGTTGACAAGTGTCATTTTTGGGGAAATGATGTGGTACCACATGGCCCAGTCGTGGGCTTCCATGTGGCACGTCGAGATTGGTTAACAATGGTAAAATTTTGGGACTCCATAGGAATCGAACCCGTGACCTTTGGTCCGAGCGGAATGGTTTGGAAGGGGTCGGGCTACTAGCCCACCCACATGTGTTTCTTACCATTGTAATGCATTTAAATTTATTTTAATTGTGATGGTTGTTCATTCAGTGGAGAAAAGGGTCGGGGCTTAGCCCCAACCCCTGGCACAACACCCTCCAGATAACCATAGATATAAATGTGTCCTATTGTTTGGCGCATAGTGTGTAGCCCTGTTTGGTTTAAGCCTGCGGTCCAGGTTGGATACCATGTAACCACCATTGTTAACATTTTGCGTGGATTATAAGGTTAGCATCGGTTGACTAGGCTAGCCCACCGACTAGGGCATGTGACAAGGGAGGAAGACCAAGGGCCAAGCGCTAACAGTTTGGGTGTGGAGCATAAGGGTGCGGCCACATGGCCAAGCACATATAACCAGGAGCCTATGTCAGGGGGGCCAATGCGCTAGCACCAGACTAGGGATGCATGGAGGGCGCAAATGTGACCAAGATCCCAAGGAGTAGGGGTTGTGCCCTGATTTTATCCCAGAAGTGGGTTTTTAAACTTTATTATAAGATTTTTAATGGATTTTAAGCCAATTTTGGGATATTTTGGCCATTATTGGAGGATCTAGAGCTCTTTTTGAGGCCAGATCTTAGGGGGAAGTTGAGAGTTTGTTTTCAACTTCAAGCCTATATAAAATAGAGGTTCTTGGAAGACTTAGGGAGGTTCAAAACATAGAAATGTTGAAGAATTGAAAAGCCAAAGCCATTTTTATGCAAGGAAGCCATTGAGGAGAGCAACTTTGCGGGCCATTTCTGGGAGCTTCGTTCATCTGTTTTCAGTGCCGTCAGTTGTGATGGCTTCTTGAGATCTATAAGAACATAGCTAGACCATTTTGTAATCCATTTTCCACTTTTATGATGTAAGTTTGAAGCTATGAAGAGAAATAATAAAGCCTCACCCACTGAGACAAAGGCCCAGAGATGTAGGTGATATTGTCGAACTTAGTTATCAACTTTTTTTTTATGGTTTTCTATTTCTTTATGCTTATTTACATATCTATATATTATATAATGGTTGATATGCTTCATCATTAATTCTTCCTCTTTCATTAATTTCCTAAATGGTTAATAAGCTCATGTTTTAAAACTCAACCATATTATTTAAAAGATCTTTTTGGATCAGAGAGAGAGGAAGACATATAGGGGGGTAGAAAGTGTGTGTGGGAGGGAGAGAGAGTAAGGCATAGTAAGGCAATAGAGAGAGTGAGAGAGAGTGTTAGAGGGAGAGAGAGGAAAATAGAAAGGGGGGTAGATGTCATATAGATAATGGCATGAGGGGAAGGTGGGAGAGAGAGAGTGTGTGTGAGAGTGTGAGAGGGGGAGAGAGCAAGACAAAGAGGATGGGTAGAGATAGAGAGGGAGGAGGGGGAGGAGAAAGAAAGACAAAGAGGAGGGTTAGAGACAAAGTGTGATATGGATGAGAGGGAGAAAGAGAGGGGGGGTAGAGAGATGAATAGTGAGAGGAAGGGAAGAAGAGAGGGAGGCATAGAAGGAGGGTAGAGAGAGAATGAGAGGAATGGGGGGAAACAGAGGGATATAAAGAGGGGGAATAGAGAGAGAAAGAGGGGCATAGAGAGTGATACTAATACTAACAATGAGGAGAGAGAGAAAGGGTGGAATAAAGGTGGAAGAGAGAGGGGAGTGAGGGACAAAGAGAGAGAGACAGAGAGAGAGAGATAGGTGGGATAGGGAGGGAGTGGGTGTGAGAGTCTCAGGAATGTTAAGGTAAGGTCTAGATCTAGGTCGTTCTATGCCTTGTGATGTCTAAATCTTTCCATGCCTAGGTCTTACCATGTATAAGAGTGTGAGGGAGAGAGAGGGAGACATACAGGGGGGTATAAAGAGAGAGTGAGAGTGAAATAGAGAGGGGGGGGGTGCGTAGATGTAGGAGAGGGAGGGAAAATATAGAAGAGTAAGGAAATGAATTTTTTAGGAGCGCGCACATGTTCCTAGAGTGCATGCGTGTTTGTTTGAATTCAATTTTTTTGGGCAGGATTGACAAGGTGTATGTTGACTTGGTTGGTCCAGATTTAGGTTCGGGATGAAAAACCTAGTGGTTCGGTCTGCAAATTAATAAAATCATCCATTTTTTTGAATACCCCTCTATATCTCTATATTTGACGTTATTTTTCTATAGGATAAAAAATTTTAGTTGTTGACAAAATTATCGACGTAGATTGAGTCAACTATGAAGATTATAATAATTTAAAAAATAATATATATAGATATATATTTAAATTATTATTGTTTACTATTTTTAATCTATTTTTGTCTTCACATATATCAAAATCCTATAATACATACCTCTCTTATTTCCACTATAACTTTTTCTTAGCTTAACCATTTCTTAAATGAGTTATATGCGACACTAGAGGAGACTGATTCCTATGATCTAAAAAAAGAAAATTGTTTTGATCATGTTAAGGCCCTTTTAGCCTGCACGAACAAAAGTCATTGTAATTTTAGGCATATGTTGACTTTGATAATTTAAAATATATATATATATATATATATATATAATTAATATTTAAAATTTTCAAAAAATACATGAAACAACACCTCCATGAACAAAATTCCATCATTAAGACACTCAACACCTGCATGAATGAAAACATATACCTTATATTTTGTTGGAAAAATAAGATACCACTATTAGAAAAAAATAAATTTGACCTAGTTATTCACAATGTATATGAATAGAAGTTATATATATTCGTAAATCTAATTCAATTTACTACATTTCATATTCTTACAGCATATTCGAATTCATTGTAAAAGTACCTTGAATAATCCTTCCAAGTTAACATCTTGTTGTTTTTCCAGGTTTGCATTGCTATTAACGCGTCATGAGAGACCATCATTAACTTGCACTCACCCATGGATTGGTCGTTGAGGGACTAGTAGATATTATAATGGAATGAGATGTGGATGATAAATTCCTTTGCCTCTTATAGTCACTCTACCAATGTGTTGAGGATGCCATTTGAGGCTGTGACGAATATGATATTGATGGGAGAGGAGCATTATTTGTTGATCACTATAATAAATTTAGTAGTGATGGTGGAAGACATACACAATATGTAATGGAAGAATATAAAGGCAATGTAACTATCAAGTTATCATCAGTGGGACACCTTCATCAACATCATGGAAGACTCTAAAGGATCACATGTGGTGAGTTGGTTATGTTATGTTTTACCAAGTGTTTTTTGATAGCAATGGTACAACTGAATTATTGACAACATTAATTATGATGAAATGAAATATTCTACCAGGAAAATTTATGACTCGGAATTCAAGAATACATTGTCTGAGTCATATATATGTGTAAAGGAATATGGCTCCAAATGAAGCATGTCAAGGATTCATTGTCAAGGATCCATTGTCAAGGAGAAAGAGATGGAAAAAGACACTTGGAATAATAAGTATGAAGACTGGTGAGAATGGAAAGCATCAGAAAAGGAAATGAGGCACCAAAAACATTATGGAGGTCAAAGAAATGTCAAGGAGACATGATGATGGCATAAGTATCAGGGTAGAAATAATGAAAATAAAATTATTATAATGAAGTTGAAAATATTTATTGAATGTAAACGGGAATATGATTATAAGACTTGGTTAGGCATGCGTATGATTGGAAACTTATCGGTAAATTATAGATGTAGACCTAGGTTATAGGGGGGATCATGTTGGATTCCCAACTACCCTAATTAGAAACTTTGAGGAGGGGTAGGGCCTAGAGGTAAGCATTGCAGACTCACTTGGCCAATTTGGTCAGATTTGGTCATGGGAAACCCCAAGTAAAGTGTAAAGGTGGGGATGTTAAGTTAAAATTGACTTGTTGAAAGAGTCAAACTTGTTTAGTTCAACAATAATGGTTTCGGTCACAAGATATTAGTGACCTATGGTATTGAGCCTGTTGATTACCTGTAATGAAAGGATTTAAAATGCTGGTGATACTCCATTATAATGTGTTGAGTTGAGCAATGAAGACTCACTTAACCTAGGCCAATTCTTGGATGGCCTAGTTGGGTTTGGCCAAGGAACTACTAGATCTATTAGTTGGTTTTTTCTAGTTTGGGTTTTCCAGGATAAATTGTGTCATGATTTATGTGCTACTAATTTTTTGTTATCTTTTGAATGTTTAAAACAAAAATAGTAATAATGATCAATGATGAAGAAGGTGAAGAATAACAAAGTGACATGATGAAGATATTGAATAACACATATATTATGTATTATTTGATCTCAGTCTCTCTTGTTTATCTTTTCTTTTAGCCACACCCTCACACTTTCCCATCTTATCATGATCATACAAAAATGGACCTTCAAATAAAATACCATTCAAAAGTTAGTTTGATATATTACAATGAAAGTGAAAGCATACAATTCTTTATTTTCTATATTAATAGCTATTTTTACTAAGGTCAATCAATATGACTTTATGTCTTGCCAATTCCCTAACAAGTCTTAATGGAATTTGGCTAGATTACATATTCTAATAGGTATAATAGGGACACTTTGAAGGAAAAATTAATCCCATAGAACCCTCACATGACTAAAAAACCCATTTTGTTTGGAATGAAAAGGAAATATATGAAGTCTCTTCCAAATAAACCAAAGTTGAGGACATTTTTATTTCTTTGCTAGATTTGTAATAGTAAAGATATCATCAAACGTATGAGGTAAGCAAGTAAATCCTCTCATAACAATTTTTTTAATACTTTGTATTATTTGTGATCTAAATATCATGCAAGGATGCCTCTAAATTGAACTCAATGCTAAACAAAAAATACTCGTTACATTAAAAATATGTTATGTTTCTTATTTCCACAATACAAATGCCAAAGTTAAATTATGAAATAATTTGTTCCAATAAAAATATGTTTCAATTTCTATTTTAACTTACAAATGCTAAATTTGAGTTTATGAAAGTAAGAAATGTGAAAAAAGATGCTTAAAATGTGTAATATTGGACTATTTTGCATTGTAAAATCAATTAATAAAGTTGTTTTATTTCATTATAATATGGTTGAAATCAATGCATCAAATTGTGTTATGCTATATCATTGTAAAAAGTAATATACTATAACATTTTACATTACATTATTGTTGAAATCATTATTAAATTTTTTTTTATGTACATAAAGGTTAATTGATTTTTTAATAACTGATTTTTTTAATAGTATTCTTAATTATTTTAATTCTTATGCATTGAAACTATATTATCTTTATTACCAAGTTGTTGGATTATGTTATCATACCTCTTTCTTTGTATTTGTTGAAAATAATTAATAGAAAATAATCAAGTGGATTTGATCTTTTGAGTTATATTATTACACATATGTTTCCTTCTCAAATATTTGAGAAGGGTATTTGTTGAAAATAATTAATAGAAAATAATCAAGTGGATTTGATCTTTTGAGTTATATTATTACACATATGTTTCCTTCTCAAATATTTGAGAAGGTAATCGCATAACTAAGAATCATTATGTTATATATTAAGTATGTTAAACATTTTTTGATATCTCATCTCATTACAAAAATATATTTTTATTGATTTTGCACTTTTATATTTTATATATTATTTACAAAAATATATCTTTATTGATTTTGTACTTTTATATTTTATATATTATTTAGTTCCATTCTATCCTCATTTATAATATACATAAGTTCTTCAATTTAAATATTTATTTTTCAAAACTTTAAACTAAAAGTTTCATTCTACCTATTTTTGAAAGTAAGGACAAAATAAATTTCTTTCATTATAGGACCATTATGATTAGTTTCATTTTAGATAAGCTATATGGAAGTATTTTGGAAAAGGAGATCCACACATGGCTAGAAAGCCATGGAAAAAGAGATAGAGGTCAATCTAGGTTTAGAGGATACCAATTCACTATGGACCACTTTGTTACATTTAAGATCATTGTAGATAAGTACTGTAATGATTTAATCGATCTCCTTTGTTGTTTCGTTGATTTTAGAAAATATTTTGACACTATTCCCATGACTATCCTCTCGAATAGGTAAGAAGAGATTAAAGTCTCTTTTGAGTTAAGAGGTATTGCAATAAGTCTATATGAGAAAGTTATTTCCACTTTTAGGAACACTAAGGGCTAGTTGGAAAAAATTAACTGTAATATAGGATTCAAGCAAGGATGTCCTCTATCCCCTACCATTTTTGACATCTATATTGATAAGTTAGAAGATTGTTTGGAGGATCCATATGTGTTGGCCTGACTCTTGCTAGTATAGTCATCATCCTCGTTCTTTATGCTAATGATATTGTTCTTATGGTGAAGAATCCCTGTGACCTAGGTAAACAAGTAATATCCCTCAAGGAATTATACTATAGCATGAGAATGACTGTGAACACTGACAAAAAAAAGGTTATGATAATTAAATCCAAAATGATCACCTATGATACTTTTGTTTATGAAAACAATAGCTTGGAGGAATTGCCTTCATACAAGTATCCTGGAATCAATATCCACCACAAACTCAATTAGAACCATAGCAATGAAAAAATGATAAATAGAGGGTGGAAATCTTATTATCGGCTAAAAAACAATGGTAAATCAATAGACCTTTGGATTTGGGATAAAACAAAACCCTCTTTCACACTCTCGTCACTCCAGTTATCTTATATATATACAAAGTTTGGGGTTGCATTATAACTAGATAATCCCGGAGAAAGATCAAACAGATCCAAAAGAATTTTATAACTTATATTCTCAAAATTAAGGGCAATACACCCTATCCTATCCTCCTCATAGAAGTAAACCTTTCACCCATTCAGAGAATTTATATGATTAGATGCTTAACTTACACGAATAAGATAAACAACATGGATGACAAGAGGCTCCCAAAAATTGTTTCAAACTCTTGCCAAAACCTAGCCAAAACCACCAACGGCTTAAGAGGATGGCATAAAGATGTCAAATCTTGGCAAAATCATTGGGGAATACAATAAGAAGCCATCATGGAATATCAATAATATTATAAATATTATCACTTCTAAATTTAAGGAAAATATGTGGTGTGATAAAGAATTAGTGGATAAAAGGAAATTAGGATACTACAAGGACGTGATCAACCCTAATTTAGAAGATCAAAATTACCTCTCAGTTTTTAAAAGTGCAAAGAAGAAAATCAACATTGCTAAAACAAGAACAAACTCTCATGAGTTACATGGTGTAATGGGATGAGAGAATTTGTCACCTTTGTGACACTAAGCGGGTGGAAGAAAAAAAACAATTCCTCTTGGATTGCCATGCCTATACCCATATTAGATCCCAATTTAAAAATATCTTCCACATTACCGACCTTCCTAACCTCCTAAATCATCAAAACTACGCTGATCTTGGAATGCTTCTCTCAATGCTTTTGAAGCATAAAAATACAATTTTAAAGAAATTGAAGTAATCATCATCATCAATTTTTACTTAATAACCACATTGAAATATTTTATCTTAAAACAAACATTCAAATAATTTTTTTGTTAATAATATTTTATTTTATTTTTTTAATAACACTTGTCGACTCCAACTTAACATAAAATTACACATCTCCTCAATTAAAATTCCCATTTACCATATACTATATATATTAACTTTAATGAATACCAATCTTTTTATGATTCCCAATTATAACCCAAAAATAAATGCTTCTTTTAGCAATAACCCCTTCTATGCTTTATTTTTTTTTTCAAGTTTTCAGCTTCAGCGAGGAATTATTTTCCACTAATCCCCTGCCCTATTACGGGAATCTAGTTCTATTTAATGCCCACTAATCCTGCACATTTTGTTAGAGAGTATCTGTGTAACTCATCCTCCACCGCATATTGACCTCTGTCTCTGTTCATTATAACGTCCACCCAGTGCGATTAATGGACCAAACTTCACTTCGGTTTTGTGAATTTGTCCTCAAAATGAGTGGAATGAACGTAAAACGGTCCAGTGCGGAGTTTGAAGATGATAACGATAAGGTTATTGCACAATGCTCCACAGGAACGTCATCCAACAATGCTGACGATGAAAGGGAGGAAAATGGACAGTTAACAATGGAAACTCTGGATTGGAAGCTCTGCTTGAAAAGGAACCCGCGAGAAGTTATAAGGCGTATCAGACATGGCATTGCGAATTCGATGAGGGCTGTCGCTTGGCAGTTCATTTCAGGCGGACGGGACCTTCTGCTGGCAAACCCAGGAATTTACTCACTGCTACTCTCCAATGAATTTTCCCTGAAATCAGAATCAGAGAAGCTTATCGTTAAAGACATCCATCGCACTTTGCCATCACACGAATTATTTCAAACGATAGACGGGCCCGGGTACAGATCTCTCTACAATGTGTTGAAGGCGTATTCGGTTTACGACACAGAGGTGGGGTATACGCAGGGGATGAATTTCATAGCGGCCATGCCTCTGCTTTACATGAATGA